>JAJTUV010003371.1:0-59034 GCA_021653895.1 Mastomys natalensis | reverse complement strand
CCCTTTTTCTTTCCCATTTTTTGCTGTTCCCTTTTAATTTTTCCCCCCCCCCCGTTTTTTTGGGGGATATTAAACCGGGGAAAATTTTTCCCTTTTTGGGGTTTAATTTTGTGAAAGTTACAAGTTTTGTGAGTTCATGAGTGCCATGGCGGGAAAGGGGGCCCAAAGGGCAATCCCAGCACTCTTCCCCCTTCCTCCAATGCTGTGTTTTTTTCTGCCTAACCTCCACAGGTGTCACAGGCCTTTTTGGGGCTTTGATACAATTCTCTTTTAAACTGACACGTACTTGTTACTTATTTATCGGTCTTTTAAAAGGGTCTTTTTTTCAAAAAAGGGAAACTATTTATTTAACTAGAAACTATTTTTTCCCACATTTCTTCAAACCCTTGACCTTTTTCAATTTCCTCTTCCTTAATTTCCTTTAACTCTAGTGCAGACTATTGTTACACATTCTTCCCTTTTTTTGTATCTTCTGAATAAAAACATTGTTTAATCTTAATTTTCAAAATAAAATTTTATAAGTCAAAACTTTACTTTTGCCTTTTTTAATTGTATGGTCTTATTGATTTCAATAATTTTAAAAGTTTTTAAATTTTTTAAGTGATCCCATTTCCATTTTTTAAAATTATTTCTAATGAGAAATATTTGTTATCCTTAACTTCTTCTGTATAGAAGTCATAATTTATAATGCTTTTAAACCTTCATTGTAATTTTTAGTAATTTGATGATGATATTCCTTCCTAATAAATTTATTTGTATTTTTTCTGTTGCTGTGGAGTTTATTTATGCAATTCTAATCCATCTGGAATTAATCATAATTTTCTTACAGGAAGCACAGGTTAAATTTCACCTTTTCCATGGTGCAAATTATTATTCAATAGTGCAAATCACTACCAAATTGTCCAAATCACTATCCAATAAAGCAAATCACTATCCAATGGTGCAAATCACTATACAATGGTTCAATTACCATCCATTAACTGATTTATTTTTTAATTTCTCATAGTTTAAGGAACACTACACATTTATTCTAATTTTTTTAGACAAATTTAGATCTATTTCTGGATTTTTCTTTTTTATTGGATATTTTCTTTATTTACATTTCAAATGTTATCCCTTTCCCAATTTCCCTCCACTTCCAGAAATCCCCTCTCCCACCCCAATACCCTGCCAAATACCCCTCAGGACACAGAAGTGATGTTATTGTGTTCTTTCTCATTGGATTTCTTCATGTGACTGACTGAATAAATTGATTCTCTTATCACAACGTATCTTCTGGTACCTATGATAGCCACCATATGTCATACTGCATGTTCATAGACTTTGAAGTCAGTAATTTTATGACTTATATTGAAAATTTCAAAGATTGTTATATTTTTAGTTTTTTAGTTGTATCTTTCATTTTTGAGATTAAAATACAATCACATCCTTTTCCCACTTCCCTTTAGTCCAAAACCTCCCATGTAATTTTTTTAAGTTATGGTACTGTGTATATCTAATGATATCTCAATGACAAAAATGCTTCAGAAAATAATTTGAATTTTTTATTCTTGTTTACTCTGTAGCATTTTAAGTGCAATGATTGTGTTTCTGTATTTGAAGAATTAATCACATTTTTCCTGTGAAAACTTCTTATTTGAAATCCATGTGTTGTGTAATCATCCTTTCTCATATGAAGATTTTGTTCAAGTTTTTGCTCACTTGACTTAATTATTGCTTTCTTTCAATCTAATAACCATACATTCTGTGAAAAAAAAACCCTAAATTTTAATTTCATTTACTGTTTTTATTTTTAAATGGATCATTCTGTTTAGATTTACTGATGAATTTTTCTGTTTATGTTTTTTTGTTTTGTTTGTTTTGTTTGAGGTGGGCATGCATGGTTTGAGCATACATGCAATGTTGTTGCATGATTGTATGTATGTGTTTGTGTGCGCATGCTTGAATTGGGGTGTATGTATGTTTGTGAGTATACATGTATATATGTACCCATGCATGGAGAAAGCAGATGTCAATCTTACGTGTCAGTTCCTAGGACCCATGCATCCTCATATGTGAGACTCTCTCACTGGGTTGAACTCACCATAGGTTCAGGAGGCTATGACTATGATTCAGGATCTACTCCTCATCCCTTCCTCAGTTCTGGAATCACAATACCATGCCACTTTAACTGGACTCGAAACATCAACCACAGGCCTTCAGACTTGTATCAATTACTTTATCAATGGAGTTGTTGCACTGGCCCTTGGTTTGTCTTTCACCCAACTATTTTTTTTGTTTTAATGTCTCATATGTGATTAATTTTGCCTTCTTAACTTTTTTCTTTAAAGTTTGAGTTGCTTTCTTTACTATTTTGGTAATTTATTAATTTCAGGAATCTCACTTTTGATAAGAATTTGAAGCTATGCTGTTTTATCAAAGCTTATTTGTTGTAAGTAAGCAATGTTTTGATCATATTGACTTTCAGATATTTTGTAGGATTGTTTAATGTATCTGCTACACACTAAAATTCAGTTCCTACAGATTTCAAACCCTTTCTATTTCTTAACCTCATATCTAATTATACTCACAGTCCACGAAGCATTTCTACAACTAACAAATATAAATGCATTCTCATTACATTTAGTTATTCATTCTATTTTAATCTGGAAGACTCAATTACTATTTTATTTAGAAGACATACATTTGAATCCGTTTCCTGTGTTTTAGTTTACATATGTCTTTCTAAATTACTTGTGTTGCTTCTGTATTTCCAAATTTAAAATAGTGCTATTGAACTATAACTATTATTGTTCATTTTGAAATTCTCAAATAATTAATAAAAATATTATGTTGGTGAAAATCATTGTTTTATTTCTGTCTAGAATAGAAATATAACTCTCCTCATCTAGAATTATAACTACTCCCCCATTTCTAATTTGTAGTGTGCATTCTACATATCTACCATTTACCATCTGACCTTACATCTACCTAAATACAAATTATTCTCCAAGTTTATTCAGTATTCAAAACTAGTATCCATCAAGAACTTTTTCAGATTTCTCCATATTGTCAGCCTCAATCCATATTACCCTTAATCTTTTTAAATGTACTTTCATGGCTACCCTCAAATACCATTTTTATACATCTGACTGTACAAATATCTATATTGACTTCATATTTATTGTGGCTATATTTTCTCTCTTTATTTGAAAATAATTTTTTTTTCACATAATATATCCTGATACAGATTCTCCTCCCTCTGTTTTCCCCAATTCCTCTCCAATTCCTGCTCCTTTCTGCCTTCATTCCTTCTTCTCTCTCATTAGAAATCAAACCAGGGATGGTAATAAAAACAACAAAATATAATATAATAGATGAAACAAAAACGTTTTCAAGGTTTCAAAGATCAAGGTTGTACAAGACAAACAGAAAGAACAGAGCCCAAGAAAAGGCACAAGCATCAGAAACCACTCTTTTCCACACTAAGAATCCCACAATGATCTATATTCACTAACAAGTGAATATTAGCCAAAACAGTACAGAATACTCAGATACAATCCACAGAACACAAGAAGGTTAACAAGCCAAAGGGCCCAAGTAAGGATGCCTCACTCCAACTTTGGAAGAAGAAAGAAATCCTTGGGGGGAAGGTGGAGAAGGAGGAGGGACCTGGTGAGAGAGGGACCAGGGAGGAGAACAGATCAGGTTTGGTGGGGTGAGGGTGGGGGAACAGTACTGAAGCCCTGAGGGCCAGCAGAAAGAATGGAAACAGGCAAAATCTCACGAGGTAAGGAGTGGGGACATTCTCGAGTGTACCAGAGACCTGGGAGGTAAGAGACTCTCAGGACTCAAAGAGAAGGATCTTAGATGAAATGCCCTCCAGTGCAGAGTGGGAGCTTGTGGAGTCCATTTCCAGTGGAGAGACAGGACATCAAGTGAAGGGATAGGGTTGCCATCCCGGGGTCAAAAGCTCTGATCCAGAATTGTTCCTGTCTGAGGAACTTCAGGGACAAAATTGAAGAGCCTGAGAGAAAGGAGGTCCAGTGACAAGCACAAATTGGGTTCCAGCTCAAGGGAAGCCCCGGATTCTGACACTATTACTGATGCTGTGGTGTGCTTGCAGACAGGAGCTTAGCATGGCTATCCTCTCAGAGACCTAACAAGCAGCTGAAAGAGTCAGATGCAAACACTTATACCCAACCAATGACAGAACCAGGAACCTCTGTGGTTGAATTGGGAAAAAGCTGAAAGAAGCTGAGGAGGAGGGTGGCCCCATGGGAAGATCAGCATTCTCAACTGACCTGGACCCTCGAGATCTCTCAGACACTGAGCCACCAACCAGGCAGCATACACCAGCTGATATAAAGCGGCAAACACATATACAACAGAGAACTTCCTGGTCTTGTCTCTGTGAGAGAATATGCACCTAACCTTCAAGAGACTTCCTCTTAAGACCAAGGTTGGAGGGGGGAGGAGATATGGAATGGGGAGCAGTCAGGAACAGACGAGGAGGGGGATGAAGACTGGAGTGTAAAAAAAAGATTAAAGGATAAAAAATAAAATTGAAAGCTATATATATGCAGAGGACATAGTACAGACCCATGCATGCCTTCTGCATGCTGTTTATTATGGCCATATTTTAAATTTTTTCTTCCAGTTCTTTTTTTACTGGAACCTTCTAAATGTTCAAAATCACTTTCACTGTTTATAAGAGCACCAGTGTATGGCATGGAAAAAAACAGATATATATGAGATAATTAAATTGCCCAAAAATATTATTTTAGTTTATTATTTCATTTTCTACACTAGAATTATAATTCAACTAAATACACATTTCTCTTGTTTGTGTTTGCAATATCATCCAGACATGTAACAGTAGTTTAACTGATGGTCTTAAAGGCTGAATGCATCATCTTATTAAAATTTCAATATTTACTTGAATTCAGAATAACAGTAAGATTCATCATATCTACATCCAAAACAGTAGCTTCTAAATAGTATTACTTAATAGTACTATTAGGAAAACTGCTTGTTCAATTGCACAGTAGAAAATTCATTCATGTTTGTTCAATAAAATTATGACTACATTTGTTCAAGTATATAAAATAAAGTCCAATAGACTACATGCGTTTATAATGAGGAAGTAAATATTCTCAGAGACATTATGTAAAAATACTGAAGAGTTATTCAAACTAATATGTCTGGCCTTTGAAAATACCAATATTTTGGTCTGTTGGTTTATCTTGGCCTAATTGTTTTCGTATTACAAAATATGGTGGTCCAGTTTACACATAACAGAATGTTATAAGTTGTAGTAACAGACCAACGCTACAACTTCTGAAACATGAATCATAGCTTCTCTCTACGTTTTTTGAGCTCTTGAACATCCACATATAAACATGTGCTCTTGCTACTATTGCATATGAGGTCTACAACATGATTGGAAAGCCCAGCACTCAGTTTGTAAACTAAGCACTGAATATTCATGAGTGTGTTGTATAATGTGATGCAAAAATAAATTTAGAAAATATTAAGAGCTTCATATTTAACATGAAATATACATTATATTTATGCCAACCTCAGTTTTACATTTCAATACTTTGGGTAGCTGATAAAGGGTGATTATGTAGCAACCAAGCTAAAAGCATTCAGGAGGAAGTTTACTTTTTGGTTTTTATGTTAGCAAGAACAAACTTTAATTTAAAGTAAATAAATGTCTGCAGAGTGTACTCAAATCATTAGTGCTTTAATTATGTTATGATGTTCCTGAAAGTAATATAGATTTTCCAATTGCCTGCTAATGAGATGAAGCTTACTGAGGCTGATAGAAGTGCCTTATTACAAAACAAATGTCTTAGGTCCATTTGGGACATGCTCAGTTAATGTTAAAAGTCAGCTGGTATGCTCTTCCCTGGGGAAGATTATTTCTCCTACTCAGTTTTTCTTAGTTGCCTGCAGTTCTTGTTGCAGGACTGAATCCTTGCCAGCTTTCCCCCATCCACTTTCGCATAGGGAGATATCTATTTTTGTTGTCCTTTTTCAGTTCATGTTTAGGTAGTCATGTTGCTGAAGCTTTATGGGTATAGCTTTTGACAGCAAGGAGACACTATTTCAGAGCAAACTCCCTGATCCTTTGGTTCTTATGATCATTTTATGCTGTCTTTCACAAAGCTCCCTGAACCTTAAAGTGTGGGAATAGATGAATCCACTGGAACTTGACTCCACGCTGTAACCATGCATGCAAGCAATATCATATAGACTGAGGAAGGTACACTTATGTACTCAAGCCTATAATGCATATACATATATGTATATAACAACTATTAATGAAGAAAAGAGACCATGAACCTGAAAGAGACCAATGATCATATGTGGATGACTTTGGAAGGACAAAAGGGAAGAGGAAATGATGTCATACATATCATACTAAAAGAAATCATTAAATACACACACACACACACACACACACACACTTCTTTCAGCTGGAATGAAATGTGTCATCGAGCTATCCTTTAGTTGCTTTAAATTTAAGCATGTGCATTTGTCCTTTGATCTGTTATTTACTAGAGGCCACTTGTATTAAATAATGGGGATAAATGCACTTTTGTATGTGTACCCCTAACCAATAATACATCATTAATCTATTTTGCCACATGGTACTTAAGCTAAATTAAAATATTGACTTGTTAATTTTATGGTTGTCTGTTAGACTAATTAAAAAACAATTTGGAATGAAAAAGTGTTTCTAATCCTGGAGATGTTAAAAAAATAAGATAATGCATGATGTTCCATATTTTGTATCTTTCATAAACTTAGAATGAGATTTATAAAATATAGGATAGTAAGTTGACCCTCAAATTGTTACAAAGTACTATCCATGATTCATGTTTAAAATGTTATTCAATGAAGACTTCATCCTGCCTTATTTTCAGGAAATGTGGCAGAGAATATTGTCCTCTTTCCTTGGCCACTTGAGAGGTCAGCTGCACACTCCTTTGCAGCCTATCCTTTGAGAACATTCTCAATTAAGTCCTATATGATGCATAACTGGAAAAATTCCTAAAAATGTCAAGAATATCCCTAATTAGAAGCATTTATCTATTTTAAGTATGTTTTCAAAGAATGTATCTTTGGCTCCTTTACTATGAGATATGCAAGCACCAAATAAAGAAACACTCAATACATGAATACATGTACCTCTTTGCTCTTCACAGAAGAGGTACAGGTCTTATCAATGAGTAGCACTGATTATGACTAATTAAAAAATAAGTGATATCAATTATTTATAGAGATGTAAAATCTAAATCTGTGTGCTGTGAATTCTTTTAAAATTTACATTTTTTTATATAAATACGTTAAATATATATTATAAAACTCCACTATTCCGTGGTTCATTAATTTCATTTAAATTTTCTGTAAAGAAATCAAATCATATGTAGATATCAAATACTTGAACAAACTATTTTAAACGTTTACTTATGGTACACAACAAAAAATTACAAGTCACTGGGCATAGAGGTGGATCTTTAATCTTAAAACTTGGAAATCTGAATTTGAGGCAGCATGGACTGCATATTAGGCACTATGCCAAAAATGTAAAATACATCCATATAAAACTAGAGGATATACCCATTATGAGTAAACCCAATATAGAGTATAAGTAATTTTTTGAACATAAAAGAATAAAAGAAGCAAAGGACATAGTTTTAGGTATTCCAATACAAGTGAGTCTCAGCAGTGATGTTCTAAGGAGTATGATGCAGGCAGGAAGTGTGTGTGGACGGTGCTGATCATAGGAAGCATGCATGAACCTTAGCTAGTAAGAAGATGCATAAGATGGTGGCTACACTGAGTGACCACAAAGTCTTTTGAGTAACACAAAACGCAATCTTGCTGGAATGGGCCAAATGCCATTGTTTGAAAGGCATGATGGGAAGAAATGTGTATACACAGGATGTTCTCACACTGTCCTGTGGTATAGGAATGTGCACTGTGAGGGTAGTGACTTTGTATGGTGAGTAGAAGACACAGAAAACAATGCACAGATTCTGTTGTCTGAGTTTTAAATCCTTTTATGTAAAATTTTAAAACATACTACCAAGAAATATAGTATAAAATAGAAGTAAAATCATATTTTATTTAGCACATTAATTTTAGAATTTGGATACCTAGAATGAAGCCTTTCTTTGTAGAACACTGATCAAAGGGTTGAGCATCTTTTTACACTGTGATAAGAGGTTCGTTCCTTTATGAGTTTGGAACAGGTTCAAGTAATTTACCTTTCGCCCTTTAGAGGTCTTGGAGTGTCTCTGAGCAAGACTTTAAATGAAGCTTTCCGAGTGTATCTTCCTCTGGGACTCTTCATCCATCTCTTCACATTTTCTTCATTTACATCAATAAATCCATTTTCTCTAAAACAAGACTTCCTACAAAATTATAACCACAGTCAAATATTTTGCTTTTATTCATAAATTTTCCAATTTTCACTTTTGCTATTGTCAGTATTAATTTTTGTTGCATTCCCTTATTATTTGAAAATATCTATTTCAATGAAATATAACAGTTAATTAAACATATGAAAATTCTATTTCAGTGCATACATATATGTTAAATATCACATGGATTGTTCTTTGACAGAGAGAAAAAAACAGCTGCTTGTTTTACTGTCTGCTCAGAACCAAAATGGCCAACTGTAGCAACCAATCACCAACTGGCCACTGAGTGAAAGCAACTTACTCTTCATGCTACTTACCTGTGATTTGTGACTTAAGACATAGCAGTATCTGTATTCTGTACAACTATGAACATACATACATCAAAATGAAATTTGAATCAGGCTATGGAGATTTGATATTATTTGGATAAACTATAGCAAACTAAATCTGTACATAAGGAACACATTTTTAAAATAATATTAAAGCATTAGTTTATGCTAATGTAATCATTAATGAGTCAATTACAGAAACAAATACTTTTAGTAGTCACATAAATATCCTCATTATTTGTCATATATGTGTATATATATATATATATATATATAATATATGTGCATAGGTGTAGTGACTCTATATGTGTATTGTTCTTGTGTGTGTTTGTATGCATGTGAATGTATATATTTGCATACATATGTGTGTGCATGTATGTTTATCCTTCTATGTGTATGGAGTGTGTCTGTGTACTGTATGTGTATGTATGTGTATGTGCATGTGTTTGTGTGCCTGTGTCTTTAGTGGTTGTATTGCAAGAATTTAAACTTTGCATTTCAATTTTAGTTGCATTTTATTCATTTTCTGAGCATATGTGTATATGTGTACATACACATGTCACAGCCCAGGGTACATGTGTGGAGACATAAAAGACATATATCTCTTTCCACCATGTCATTCCCAGGAATCAAACTCTGGTCATCAGGCCTGACAGCACCCACCTTTTCCCACTGAACAACCTTGATTGCCTCAACTTTACATGTAAAGAAATTACACTATACCTATCAGCTTACAAAATTATCACTGTTAGAAACATTTTATAATTTTGTCATTAGATGAATTTTAGTATATAGAGTTTTAAATATAAGACTTTACTGAAATATACAATTTTCTCTATGGGACAGAAGGGATGTGTATTTTGAAAATCTGTTAAAAAACTAGACTAGTAGGTGTCTAGATTTTAAACAGTAAAGCCAGATAGGATAAAAGGATATATTTATATATCTTATGTACAATCTTTCTTTCATTCTTTAGGACACAGTACCTACCTGACCTCATTATTTTTGCCTTTTTGGGCTATTATTAATGAAAATAGGGGCACATGTAATACCAGACAGTCACAGGTGACAGGTAGCACATACAGTGGAGGATACTGAGCAAAGTCATGATTCATGTTCCAGATGAGCTCGAATGACACAGTATGAAAGTTATGTCATGCTGCTCAGGACAGTGTACAGCTTGAAATTTACTCCTGGAATTTCCTATTCATATTTTTTTCAATCGTGGTTCACAGTGAGTATCAGAAACTTGAGAAAGCTGTGAATAAGTCCAAACTATTATTTTAGATTTAGGTACCCTATTAACTATATTGCAAACAAGTTTACATCTGTAGCTTTAGATAATGTGTAGCATGTGACATTTAATTATAAACATGCTATTATACATGAATAACAATATCCAGAACTTTCATGGATATAGCACTCAGAAATTCAAAACTCAAAAATTACTGTAATGAGTTTCAAAATTTTGCTCTATGTGTGTGTGTGTGTGTGTGTGTGTGTGTGTGGTGTTTAGGAGAAAGGAAGACAATATCATTTGTTTTTTGTTTAGAAACAGAATAATAGATTGTAGCAATCAATCCACAATTGGACAACAAGCAATTTGTTTTTAATGTTATAAACAATCCATCTTGTATTCATATTTTATAATTTATACATGTGTATTTGTATTAATAATTCCAATATCACCTCATGTTCTCTTGAACAAATTCTATCTGGTTTATTGGTAACACCTAGCTGACTAGATATCAGCTGTGACTTTATTGTGTTTTGAAATCAGTTGGTTTAGCACCATTTTTTGTCTTTTTATCAATTTTTGCTTAGTGCCTCATAGTTGTTTTCTAGAATCCACTATATTGTCTCTGAGAGGCTCTATCAGCAGTTGACTGATACAGATGCAGATACTTACAGCCAATCTTTGAACTGAGGTCTTGGATCCCTATGGAATAGTTACAGCAAGGACTGAAAGAGCTGAATGGAATGGCAACCCCATAAGAAGAACAGAATAAACTAATCTGAACTGCTGAGAGCTCCTAGAGGTTAAGCCACTAACCAAAGGGCATGGGCTTCTCTGTGGCCCTGGGATATATGAAGCAGAGAACTGCCTTGTCTGGCTTTAGTGGGAGAAGTTGTGCCGAATCCTGTTGAGATGCTCCCCTGGGACTGGGAATAGAGGGGAGATGAGGGGTAAGGTGGGAGAGCAACCTCTCAGAAGCAAAGGGGAGGGGAAATTAGATGAAGAACTCTAGAAGGGGACCAGGAAGGGGGACAACATTTGGAATGTAAATAATAAAATAATTTTAAAAAAGAAAACACATTACATACACATACTGCTATAAAATGATAGTGTTTTCTATTCTTTTTAAAAAAATATATTATCATAGAATCAATCTTATTTTTCTCCCCAGCTCCTCCCAGACACCTCCAAAATTCCCTATCCACATAACTTCATATTCTCTCTGTCTCAGTCTCTTTGTATCTATCTCTATTTCTCCCTTTTCTCACTGTCTCACTCACTCACTCACTCACTCACTCACTCACTCACTCTATCTATCTATCTATCTATCAATCTATATTTCATCTATCTATCTATCTATCTATCTATCTATATCTCTATCTCAATCTCTTTCTCTTCCCCACCCCAGGCCCTTATTTTTCTCTTTAAAAAAATTTAAAAATCAAACAAAGAATAAGTCAAAAATAACAATATTCATAATCATGATGACAAAATTTTTCCATTCTTTTACTATTTCTTTATTTTAGACAAAGTAACATTCATAATTATAGTGAAAATATAGTGACAAGATTTTTTAATTCTTCTATTGCTTCCTTATTCTTGGAGATGGAACTTTACTACTTTCAGAAACATTTTCTTTATCTTTTTTTTTTTTTTTTTTTTTTTTTTTTTTTTTTTGGTTTTTCAAGACAGGGTTTCTCTGTGTAGCCTTGTCCTGGAACTCACTCTGTAGACCAGGCTGGCCTCGAACTCAGAAATCTGCCTGCCTCTGCCTCTGCCTCTGCCTCTGCCTCTGCCTCTGCCTCTGCCTCTGCCTCTGCCTCTGCCTCTGCCTCTGCCTCTGCCTCTGCCCCCAAGTGCTGGGATTAAAGGCCTATGCCACCACTGCCCACTGCCCGGCAAGAAACATTTTCTAATGTTTCTAAGTCACCTTCATGTGCTGCTTAGGCCTAGAATTTCTTCCTCATCTCCTACTGTGATCACATCCCCATTCTCCAGCCTCACTTCATGGTTACCCAGTATCCATTCCAAGCCTTAAGTAACCATAATAACATTTTTATATATTCATGCATATAATAGGTATGAATATATTATGTCTGCGATGGAACATGTGCCATTGCTTAAAGTTCTTTGTTTGTTGTAGTTTTTACTATTGATTTGTAGGTATTCCTTAAAGAGTTTGCACAGCATAAACTTGTGATATGCATGGTGTATAAACACCCTAGTCCTCAGATCATTCCTTAGTCCCTCTCTGATCACATGCTTCGCTGTATCCTTCATCCCTCTCTAATCACATTCTTTGCTATACAGAAGCTTGTTAGGTTGACATAGTTTGACTTCCTAATATTTGGTTTTATTTCATATAGTTTTGATGTCAAATCCATTTTTAGATTCTAGGAGGTTTGCAGATCCAGAACTTAGTTACATTTTTAAAATATAATTGAGTTGATTTCTCCATGATGTAAAAAGATATTAACATTTCATTCCTATTGTTCAGTTGGTATTTATACATTCATTAAATATTACTGAGGCCTCATACATATTATGAATGCTCCATATCAAACCATTTATTTAAATCTTCTAGACATTCCGTTTTGAAAAAATACTTTGGTAGGCTGAAAAGTACTGTTAAAATATATTTTGTACTTATGGTCATTCTAGCCTTTCGAATCTGTATCTTTAAGACAGAAAATAAAATGCTGTAACAAGAATAGCAGTACCTACTTGATGAACACAGGGCAATGATTTCCCTAGAGCTACACAATGGGCATCAGGTAGTCTAACAATAACTGCTACACGATGGAGGTACAGAGTTTACAGAGTTGTTCAGCCCACGACGATGAATGCCTCAAGTGTCCCAACTATGTACTGAAAACCTAAACTATTTCTTTAAGGTCATTGGTATTTGGTCCAGGTTGGATGGCCAAAGAAGCTGGAACCTGTTGTAAAGTGAGGGCAGCAGCCTACAAATATGACAGTTAATACGACTGGATTTCCTTTGACTTCTTTATATTTCAGTCACTCTTGAATTTCTTCCTTAGGGAAGAAATACAACATTATAACTATGGGTCTACATCTAGGTTTACAGAAGAAAGTATGAATGAATTCCTTCCAGTGAAACAAAATTTATATCCAAGCAGAAGCTATTGATTACCATGTTTATCCCTGTGTGTCCTATACTCTTTATGCTATTATTACACCATTTTACATATATTTCCAAGATAATCACTGTTGTACGTTGCAGAGTTCACAGGTAGGCAAGATTGCTGGTGAATTTTCTCTTCTAGGAGCTTGCATAACCCTTCAGTAACTAAGAAAGATAGCCTTTAGGGAGACGATTTTAAGGTCAGCGCTATCTTAATTATCTCCATATTGTGTAACCAAAGTGTGTGATGTCTTCAGCAGTGTACTTTGTCATCATTTCCAGTAAGTAAGGAAGAGCTATAGAAAGGGCCTAGATTGCTTTAGTTATCTCCGAGACTCCTCTGAGGGAGTATTTCACACACACTGGCGTGCTTCTTTACTTTGTGTGTCTAAAATTTCTAGAAAGAATCTTATGCCTCCATACCGTGTAGAACAGTTCCAACTGAACCATTTTTTACAGAGTATATTTTTTAAAGTAATGTATAAAATAGATTTCTAGGTGGGTTTCTTCCAAACAATTTTGTAATTAATTATCCCTTCCCTCAATTACTTCTCTGTCCTACACTCTCATTCCCTTCCTCACTTAAACGTTCCCTACCTATTATTCTCCTTTGTCCTTTTATAACACCTATATATTTATGTTCTACTAGCTTCCTCCTTTAAGCTTTCTTGCCCCAACCCAATGACACCTTCTTTGTTTCTTGACTTCTATGGGCATGTTACATTAAACTTATGAATCTAAATATTAGGACTTAGGATACATATATTAGAGAGAACATGTGGCATGTTTTTCTGGAATTAGACAAAGGCAGTATTATTTTAGTATTGAAACTAGGTAGAGACACAGAAACAACAATAATAACAGAATATTATAGGTAAATATCCTGATAAGAAAAGATAAACAATTCCTCAACTTGAAATCCATATACAAGTTCATGTAATAATGATAATTTACTATGATCAAGAAGGCTTTATCACAGAGAAACAAGGATGGTTTAAGATAGACTGATAAATATAGTAAAACATAAATGGAAATCGCATGATCACCACAAAAGATCCAGAAAAGATCTCTGTAAAAACTCAACATATGTTCATGATTAAAGTAATAGAATAGGAGTGGTTGGACCATAACATCAACACAATTAAGGCTACATGTATAAATCCATAGTCAATATCCTACATAGAGAAAACTCAAATAATTGCAGGAAACTCAGGAACAAAGAGCTATTTACTATCCCAACTCATGTTCAACACTGTGTTCAAAGTCCCTGCTTAATCAGTCAGACAAGGAAATTAAAAAGACACACATAAAAAAGAAATCAAGGTATCTGTGTGCCCATATGACATTATACATAAGCACACATAAGTAATCCAAAAGATTCCAACAGGATGCTCCTAGAACTGATTAAAAATTTTATTTTTAGTTGCAAGTTTTAAGTAGCAAATACAAAATTATCATAAAACAATATCCTTTCTATATAGCAATAACTAACATAATGAGAAGGAAATTAGGGATCAACCCCACTCACACTAGCCATAAAAAAGTACCTCAAAACAAAACAAGGAGGTAAAAGAACTTTATAATGAAAACTTTAAAATTTTTAAAAAGTGATGAAAACGTAGAAAGATGTCATATTTTCCAATATTGTTAAGATTAATGCTGTGAAACTATGGTCATCTTCACATGTTAGTTATTCTGATGATGAATATGGAATGGCCCTATTTACTTGTGACTTTTAAAGTTTCATTAGGTAATATATACTTCTCAGTGTAAGAATAATTCATACCCTTGATTATCTTTATTCCTATTTTTTATTAATATATTTTTACAAGGGTTAATGGACTTGTCTCAATTTCTTTTCTTTAAAGTGGTTGTTGGTTAACATCCTTACCTGTTCCTCAACTGGTAAGCATGATTTATGATAGTGACATCAACATTTTATGAATACAGCCCTCAGGCCACACACAGAATGTCTTGGACTGTGGACACATTCCACTTGTCCCTTCCTTCCAAGGATAGCAACTAGGGCCAAGGCACTCTCATTCAGAGTTGAGTTGAGTTGACTTAGGGTGAACTGATATAGATAAGATAGAATGGACTTTTATCTGTTTCAGTGTTACTATTTTTATTTTAATTTTTTGTACTAATTTGGAACAATTTCTTACACAATTCCTAAACTTCCTATGTGAATGATTAGTTTAGTATATATGCCACTGTGAATATACTATGTGAATGTACTATGTCTTTAGGAAAGCAAAGGCTGGGAACTTCCAGTCTTCCACATTGATAATATTACTACCCTGAATATTTTACAAAGAAGAAACAAAATTCTAATTTCTTTTAGATAGTACATTATAAGGAAAAAATGTACATGTAGTATAACTTGTAAAGGTTTAAAAATATGAATGAATATAAATTTATCTGGTAAACTGTGAGAATCTATATGCCCTCAATAAATAGAAAAAAATCTTGAATAGGATTATTTTCAATAATATGAATGATATAATTTGAACACTAATATACTTTTCAATCACATATAAAGCCCAGATACTGTATAAACTTATAGAAAAAATAGAAGAAATCAGATTAAATGTGCCATGTAGTTAGTACCCATATTTATGGGCTTCATATCCCAGAGATACTATATAATAACTCAGTGTCTTAGGAACACCATGTGTTCAGATTGAGCTGTATATATAGTCCAATATAGTTATAGTCAATATCTTACAGGTAATCTTCATATAACAAGTAAGTTGTTTCAGTGTTCAAATGAACAGACAACACCAAGTAATATTTAGACCTTATTAAAGGTGGCAGAAGAATTGGTAGATAAGGAAAAAGGAAGGAAGGAAGGCAGGAAGGAAGAAAGGAAGGAAGGAAGGAAGGAAGGAAGGAAGGAAGGAAAGGAAGGAAGGAAGGAGGAAAGAAAGAAAGAAGAAGAAAGAAAGAAGAAGAAGAAGAAGAAGAAAAGAAGAAGAAGGAAGGAAGGAAGGAGAGAGAGAGAGAGACAGAGAGAAAGAAAGAGACAGAAAAAAGAAAGAGAGAAAAGGAAGAAAGAAAGAAAGAAGGAAGGAAGGAAGGAGGGAAGGAAGGAAGGAAGGAAGGAAGGAAGGAAGAAGAAAGAAAGAAAGAAAGAAAGAAAGAAAGAAAGAAAGAAAGAAAGAAAGAAAGAAAGGAAGGAAGAGAAAGATTACTGCCACCAAAACACGGGGAGATGTGGAGAGCTTTGGGGGTTGCTTGGCAGGAATCTGACATTAGGCTAGAACAAAGAAGTTATTTCTGGCAGGAATCTAAATCTTAGGCTAGAATGAAGAAGTAATTTCAGGCGGGAATCTAAATCTTAAGTTAGAACACAGAAGTAGGCTTCAGGCATGAAAATGACTTTGGGCTAAGACAGGGAAGTAGGTTCAGATATTTTGGTCATCCTGATAAGCCCTTAGAAACAGTGATCATGGGATTTGTTTATTGCCTTACTTGTTCTTTGACGGTTTGTGTTTATTGTCTTGCTTGTTCCTTGACTATTCACATCTATTGTATTGCTAATTCCTCAACCTAGACCTGACCTTAATATTTGCATGTAATTAAAATGGTATAAAAACAGATTGGAAAAAAATGAAAAAAAAAAAAAAGATTATGGCCACCATCCAGAGGGAACTAAGCAGATCTTTTACAACCCTCCTTCCTCACCTCATCCCTTTATCTCACCTGCCAATGCCCTAGGAAGTCCCTCCATGGAACCCCGTTGGTGATACTTGCAAGGGAATCAGATGTTCAAAGAGAACCCAGCTTTCCTCCCTCCTGTAGACCCTCTCAGCAGCATTTCTTACCTATCTAGCCCATCTTTGTTTCTGTCTCTCAGCTTTCAATACCTTGAAACAAATTTTGCCTAGTACCCTCAGTACCACACATGTCAGAGAATCAAAAGCACCTGTGACCAGGTAAGTGAAGCCACTATACACTCTTAAGATCCAGAAAGGCAACAAAAACCAAGGAGCAGAAAACTCATCAGATATCAATGCCTAGATTTACAATCATCCCATACTCAGATGCCTAGTTGACAGGTTAAAAACCCAGTCAGTAACAGTCAGGACAATATGTGTTCACTAGAGCCCAGCATCCTCAGTACAGCAGGTCTTGAAAAATGGAATATAGATTAAACACAAGACAAAGACTTCAAAAATATATGATGAACACAATCAAGGGCCTAAAACAAAATATGAATAAATCTATGAATGGAATCTCTGAAAATACAAACAAATAGGGAGTAAAATGAACAAAACTGTTAAAGACATGAAAGTGGAAGTAGCATGAATAAATAAAATCCAGATACCCACAGTTGTACAATGTGCAGAGTGACAGTCTTACATGGGATGTCTTCATCAAATCCCTCCCTCATGGCTTAGGGAATCCTATTGAGGAGGCAGAAAGATTATAAGAGCCAAAAAAGCATGGAGGACACCAAAGAAGCATGGCCTTTGGAACATGGCAGGACTGGTACACATGAACACACGGAGGCTGTGGCTGCATACGTAGGTCTAAGGCAGATAAGATCCCTTGGCTGAGAGGGAGGAAAGTGGACACAAGCCCCTATCCCTAACCCAAAAGCTTTTTCCAGTTGATAACTGCTCAGAAATGAAAACCTTGTTTCCTCCAATAACATTTTACTGGATATAAAAACCATTCTTAAGGTCAGGATGCTGACTAGTAGAGGATGTCCTACACAAAACGAATTCAATGGCATTTTTGGAAGTTCATTGTTTCACAATGTTTGTCTGGGCATTTTTGTTTTCTTACTCTACAGATCATTTGCTTATATATTAAGGATTATGATCTTGTGATTTCAGTGCACCTCAAAATGGGTGTCTTTGCATCTATATTTTTCTTATATTCTGAAAGTTTTTAAATGTTTGATTGGTTCTTTTACTCTTTGTTTTGTTCTATTCAAGTTTGTTTGTTTTCTATTTTATCTTATTTTATTATTCTTTAGATGCCTATTTGTTTTCTAATGAGAGTGAACAAGAAAAGATGTGGATTTAGGCAGGTGGTGAAACTAAGACTATCTGTGAGGAGTTGGAGTGTGAAAACCATAATCAGAAATTTTGAGGAGTTGGTTAATATAGTGGATAGAGAGATGAGAGTCGGTGGGTACATTATAGGAAGCAGAATGTATTATATAAATACAAGAAATTTTCAAAGAATGGATTCAATAAAAGTTATTTTTAAAGGGGAAGAAACTTCTGACTGCTGTTTTTTATCTTTATTTTTCTCATTTTAACACAGCAGAGTAAAAGATTCCACAGAAGTCTTACTTAGCAATTAATGTTCAGTCACAGTGAGGCTGTGATTTTATTTTTCCTGAGAACTTTATTCATGAGCACCTCCTCTGTAAACATTACTTTTCTCAGGTTCTAAAGTCTGTTTGACTAGGGTAGAGCAATGACTATTCATGTCCACTCTCTGTCCAGCAGGAATCTACACAGCTTCTAGAGTGTGTTCTCCTAGGACAAAGTCTCATATACTTTACTCCTACGAACTAGGCTTCAAACATGCTACAACAAAGTCATGCTTCCTACTGAGGTGACCCCATACAGTACAAAACCAGGGCAGCCTGAAGTACTCACTGTCCTTTCTCAATAGTATGGGCAAGGCCTTTGTGCATATATTATATATACTATTGCCGCTAAAGCTCAGTATGTTGTAGTTACATGGTCAAGTAGAATAACACCTTTAAAATGAAAATGATGCTTAATTGTTAACCAAAGAACTTTTGTTCTTTCCATGTACTATCCTCAAGTGAAAGAAAGGAGGTGAAATCTAGATTTGGAAATGTTTTGTAAAGAAGGGAGTAAGAGGTAGCAGAGATGAGGATTAGTCAAAATGCACAGTATGTTAAAAAAAAAAAAACATGGAAACTATTACCTTGAAAAGCATTTAAAATATAATTTTATAAAGGTGTTTAACTCCATCCTCCATTGATGTTAGATTTTGTCTCTATAGGTCATATGCATCCAGTGACATCCATTCTGGCTTCCTATTTGTAACAACTGTCTCATGTCCAAAGGAAAATTTCTCTGCAATGATCCACTATCTTTGACTGTTACAATCCTTCCACTTTCTATGATGATCTCTGAGCTTTGGGAAGAGGGAGTATGATACAGATGCCACACTTTGGGCTGAGCCTTACTCATTCAGTTATTCTCTGCATATTGGCCATTTACAGATCTCTATAAACTACTGACTACTGAGAGCTGTATGGGTATAAAAATAAATATTTAGGTGGCAGTTTAATAAATGGTATATTTTCTCCCAGGAACTCTAATATACATAGCCAAGGGTTGATGACCCAGTTTCAGTACTAGCTGAGGAACTATTAGCATTTAGTTGCTGCTGGAGAAGGAAGAGTACATTTTTTCTTCCCTGAAGAAGCTACCTATACTCCAGTAAATGGGTTTGTGTCCATATTAAATGAACACAGTTCCTCTGAAGAATTAAACAGCAAGAATTTGGTCCTGAGTGAAGTAGGCTCTTAAAAGAGATGTTTGTGGTGGGGATACTTTGGAGACTGAACCATGTTAGCTGAGCAGGCAGAAGTGTTTTCACGAATGCAAAAAAAAAGGCTCATAAATTTAACTAAACATACTGTTTTAACTATATATGGTGTATACCTGTAATCACAGCACTTGGAAGACTAAGATGGGAGGGTCTCAGCAAACTCAAGGTCAGTCTTGCTTATCTAGCCAGGTTCATGACTCTGCCAATAAATTAATATGTACAGCCACTGAGATAATAGAATGGGCAGCCGTAGTAAGGGCATAATGATTATGAGCATTAGTCGCTCTTGCTAAGGACCTGGGTTTAGTTCTTGATACCCAAATATGACTGGCAAATATAACTCCAGTTCCAGAGAATTTGATACCCACTTTTGATCTCTATGGGCACCAAGCACACACATGTTGCAAATACACACATGCTGATAGAACACTCATTTACATAAAGAAAATGAAAATAGGGAAAATATACAGGTGGTAAGTAAACCAATTAAATATCAGGCATATGCTTCCATAAATACATTGTTTGTAACAAATTTGCCTTAGAATATTTGTGGAAGAATAATGAATGTTATTGAATGCAGCATTGAAATGTCTGATAATCTGTAATTCAAAATTAATGAATACTCAAGAAATAATGATGGTATAAGCAAAAATTAATTGCATATTTATATAAAAATGAAAAGTTATTTTTAAAAATTACAAAATATGCAGGAAAGTATTGCTCAAAGGTGAGAATGTCCTTAGAAAATACAGAGGTTTGAGTTCCTAATCTTTAAAATAATTATTTCACTGCATTAAAATTGAGACTTTGTATTTGCTAATAACAGAGAAGAAAAAAGTTTCAAATTAGGAGAATTTTCTTACAACTAATAACAGCATCATAGGTTGGTTATTAATAGTATACAAAATAAACAGTCTTCACAAATCAATTAAAAATCAGTACTAAGGCAGCGACGAAGGAGATATTAGACATATCTACAAACAAATACATATTTTTAAAAAACATGGAAATATGTTTACCCTTGAGTGCTGAGAGAAAAACAAATTATTATAGAAATAAAATGTCTTTTATAATCATTATTTTATAATCAAATATGAAGATGTCTGAGAAGAGTAGTATGGATGATGATATGTGTAAATAGATCTTATTGGTGAGGTAGTAATAATTACAAGAAAACATGACCACTTTCGACAATAATTTTTCATTGCCTTGTAAAATTTGTTCTTTGTTGAGTCTATAATACTATACCATTATGTGCATATTAAAAGACTCTAAATTGCTCTGCACACGGTTCTTAGGGGTTAAAGTTGTGATAAGAAAGTAATCTACAATACTCAATGTACACACTACAGTCTAATTGATAACTCCAGACTAAGAACCCTTTTCCCTATGATTCAGGATAACATACAAAATCTAACTGTAGATATGACACTGTATAAACAATTGTTGAAAACAGAATTTGTGAAATTAGCAAAACACATGGACATAACCTAAAGTGGAAAACAGGCACATTTAATTGACATATTAAAACAATAAAATAAATTTCATGTGTAAAGTTAATTGACCATAAATATAAAGAACCACATATATGAATTTTTAAGAACTTTATTTTCAAAAAATCCTGATTGTAGAAAATATAAGAAAACTTCACTGATTTAAATGAGAAATTTTCCTCCAAACAAAAATAATTCTTTTTTGTTGTTGTTTTTTGTTTTTGTTTTTTCGAGACAGGGTTTCTCTGTGTAGTCCTGGCTATCCTGGAACTCACTCTGTAGACCAGGCTGGCCTCGAACTCAGAAATCCGCCTGCCTCTGCCTCCCAAGTGCTGGGATTAAAGGCGTGTGCCACCACCGCCTGGCACAAAAATGATTCTTAAGTTTGCTTTTGATCATAGTAAGGGAACACAGAAAAAAAAAAGGAAACTAGAATATAAACTAAATTGAAGGAACCCCGTATTCTCCAAAACTCATTGTATCAGTGTCTGTTTCTCTGGGTTTGTTTTATTGGAGATAGTGGCTTGAAATTAGATATATCCTCCTCTGTCACCCCAGTGTTATTTCAAAGGAATGACCTCAAAGGGAAGGAGACTAAAGGGGAAGTATGCAGAAACAAACTTGTACAGGCTGGAAGAGAGGATGAGTCAAAAAGCAAAATGTGTGGGCTGAGCTTTGAAAGTGCTTCTGAGAATCTACTCAGAAGCAATGGCAAACAGAGGCTAAGGATGGAGATGTTAAGAGGCAAACTGTTTCCATAATTGACAAGAGTTCACCTTATACAGTAAAGCAATGAGAGGCAAAAAGACATGAGGGAGCTAAGAACACAATGCGTAAGACAACAGGAGTCAAAAGAGTGAGAAGGGCAGACTCTTGCCTATGAAATCTAAGTATTCTTGATTAGAAACACAAGCTGAAGGCCCTAGTAAACTAAAACCAAGAGACAAACATAATAGAACAAAACAGAAAGAGCAGAGCAATAAGAAGATATAGTAAAAGCATTTGAAATTCTCTGCTTCCTGAGGCTCTTGCCAGAAGTCAGGAAGAACTAAAAAGCACAGTTTGACTTTGTTTTATTCAGAGCTATACAGATGAATACAGGTACAAATTGGAAAGGAAATTCTGCCAATAGGAATATTTATAGTCTCCCTTTCTGGGATGTAATTTCCTTTGTTGCTGTGAAATAAAGTCCATGATACATTTTTCAATAATAGAAGACAATGAATTTTTAAGTAATTGTGATATTTTATAACTCCAGTGATTGAGTTGAATTTCAGATGGTATTAACACTTTCCTGGTATTATTTGGCAGGTTTGCTTTTTACCTGCTCCTCCAGATGATGACATAGTGGACAGCAATCTATAGAAAGGGAGAAAATTTGTATCAACTAAACGAAGTAACCTGCTTCAAGGTTATGAAGAAAGCTCAGATCTTCTCAATCTGTGACAGATTTCTATTACATAAGACACTGAAAGTCAAGGAACAACTGTATAATAAACAGTAAATAATCATTTTTCCTGACTGGGCATTTACAACATATATGTTCTTACAAAAATCTGTTGTGTTTTACATTAAACATTGAAATAAACAAATAGAATATATTTTGATGTGTATGTTTCATAATTGCAACAGAAAAACTTAAAGTAAAAGTTGCTGCAGTCCCCTGTTTCTGAATGCTGGTATATTTGGTTTTGAGGAGGTCTCACTATAGAGCTCAGGTGGACGTCCAACTCACAGTTTTCCTGCCCCTATACCTACCTTTCTGGAATGATGATACTCATCACTATACCTGGCTAAAAGTATGTCTTATGTTGTTACTCTTTCATTTACAGTTTTGTTTTTTTGACATCAACACTAGGATAAGGTCTATTCTATAGAATTCTAGTTGAGTTTGTTATTCAGCCTAACATCTGTTCCAAATATCAGGGTCAAATAATAGGTGACTTAGAGAGAAAATAGTAAAGACCAGTATTTCGATGATTTTTTTTTATTTTTACTAAATACTGTAAATACATGTTTTAAATTGTAGTATTTGTTGACTCCTAAGTTTGGTTTTATCATGTTAACTCTCTAGGTTCTTTTGAATAAATGTAAGATCCGAAAGTATTTCTGGAAAAAAATTCCAAGTATATAAATTAATTTCAGGAAATAAGGTAGAACTTTATTTCTAAGAATAAGGTAGATTCTGAAATCTTTGATTTAATAAATATAGGATTTCTAGACACTTGTTTGATCAGCAGAGGGAGCTTACGTAGTATTACCAAAAGTATAGGAATATGGTAAGCAACAACAGAAAAGTAATTATTAAGAACGAGATGCAGGGAATTTAAAGTAGTAAAAGAAGTTACATCTCCTGAGGATTTAAACTTCATGTAAGAGGAAAACTTTATTAACTTTGGTTTGGTGAGTAGGAGTTCATGGCATTGCATAAAAATGTAAAAAATTCTCATATCTTTCAGCTGATTTGACTTCATAAGATCCAACATCAAAACATGATTAAACAAAGTTTTATTGTTTACCCTATGAAATTAGAATTGTGGATCGTTATGTCAAATAGCAGCTATGTAGTTCCTGGTCATGAGTATAAAGAAAAGTCTGATGAAAGTGGTTTGTTGAAATGTGAAGAGTGCTATTATTTAATGTAGGTAGAAAGAGAAAAGACACACGGATAAGGACTAAATGACAAAGCTGCTAAAGTATCAGAGACACAATTAGCAACCACCAGAGAGGACAACTTGCATCGGCAGGATTGCTGAGAAAGGAAATAGATATTCAGATTACAGTAAGTGTGTACCTGTCTCTCCCCATGCTCCTCAGAGCACACTCAGCACAGATAAGGACTAAAAAACAGCACATTTAGAAGACCATGAACATGTTTCTTTTTTATGAGCCACTGCAAAGAACACTGGGAAATGAAGGCAAGCGAGAGTCACAATGTCTCCAGCTCACCAGAGGTTCTATCCAACCAAGTTATCTTATTCCTCTCATAGTCTGTCCTCATGTATCTTACTAAACAATGGTAGATTACCACATGGTTTTTACAGGCCTCAGATTTAACTGTGAATTTAGCTAGGACTATGTAGGTGATTGGGAGAATAAGGAAACCCAATATAATTTATTTTTAATATCCAGGAAAGAATAACATATTGATAACAGAGTTTTAAAATGATGGACACATCAGAATGATTCCCAACCATCCCTTCCTTAGAGTCACCTGGTACCTCTTGGAAAATACAGAACATTGCTCTTCCTGCAAGTTTCCATTTTACATGGTCTGAGAAATGTCCTGGTACTGTATTATTTAATAGTTTACCTAAATGTTTCTAATCCAGTTGTTGAAACTACTAGGTTATATATAATAAAATATGGTCTCCCTACAAAATGTTATAATGTTTTTCTCTAAGATTACAACTATTAGGAAAACAGTAAGCAACAAAATGAAAAACATAACATCTATAGAACTTTTGAAGAAAGCAGGGGTTGGAACTAGTGTCTTGGAATTAATAAAATTTAGTAAACTTAAGAATTTCTAAAAACTACCCCCTGCTGGTGCCACAGCTGAGGCCTGAGGCCAGCTTGAGGAGCAGCCTAGCTGTGCTGTGAGCAGATGGAGGCGCCTCCCCCGCAGTGCCTGAGCTGGATGCACAATAGGGGCCGTGGGGCCAAGTTCTCCCCGCCAGAGCCGCAGCATGGTTGACTATATTGTGGAGTATGACTACGATGCTGTACAAGCTGATGAGTTGACTATCTGAGTTAGGGAAATCATCAGAAACGTGAAAAAAAACTACAGGAGGAAGGATGGCTAGAAGGAGAACTAAACGGGAGGAGAGGCATGTTCCCCGACAATTTTGTTAAGTAAATTAAGCGAGAGACAGAACCCAAGGATGATAATTTGCCCATCAAACAGGAAATGCAGGGAAATATAGTGAGTCTTGTACAGCGAATCAGCACTTACGGACTTGCAGCTGGAGGAATTCAGCCATATCCATGAACCGAAACTATTAAGAAGACAAAAAAGCGTCAGTGTAAAGTTCTTTTTGACTACTCTCCACAAAATGAGGACGAACTGGAAATGACCGTGGGGGATGCCATTGATATCACTGAAGAGGTAGAAGAAGGCTGGTGGAGTGGAACCCTGAACAATAAATTAGGACTGATTCCCTCAAATTCTGTGAAAGAATTAGAGTTCACAGATGATGGTGAAATTCATGATGCTCAGGAAGAATCAGAAGTTCCTTTGACTGGCCCTACCTCACCTTTGCGGTCTTCCGGGAGTGGGAGTGAACCTGCTACTGAATCCGTTGCACGGCCAAAGAAAATCCGAGGAATTGGATTTGGAGACATCTTTAAAGAAGGCTCTGTGAAACTTAGGACAAGAACTTTCAGTACTAAAACAGAGGAGGAGAAAAAAACAAAAAAAACAAAACAAAACAGAAAAGCCTTTAATCCTATAGTCACTGGGATCTAGAACCCAGAATGCAGAGGTAACAAAACCAGACACTGATGGCAAGATTAAAGCTAAGGAATATTGTAGAACATTATTTCCCTATGCAGGAACCAAACTTACGTTTACAGAAGGGGAGATGATCCATTTGATAAATAAGGAGATTGGAGAAGCGGGCTGGTGGAAGGGTGAACTGAACAGTAAAGAAGAGTGTTTCCAGATAATTGCTGTTCAAATAAGTGAACTAGATAAAGACTTTCCAAAACCAAAGAAACCACCTCCTCCTGCAAAAGGTCCAGCTCCAAAGCCTGACCTGTTAGCTGCAGAGAAGAAAGCTAGTCCTCTAAAGGCTGAAGAAAAAGATGAAAACTCACTGCTAGAACAGAAACCTTCTAAACCAGCTGCTCCTCATGTTCCACCCAAAAAACCCACTCCACCTACCAAAGCCAATAGTTTACTGAGGTCTCCTGGAACAGTGTACCCAAAATGACCAGAAAAGCCAGTTCCTCCTCCACCTCCAACAGCCAAAATTGGAGACGTTTCTACAATTTCTTCAAAGACTGATACTGAGCCAGTATCGAAACCAAATCTAGATCCTGAGCAATTTGCCGGTTAGGTGAAAATCAGTAGACCTTGATCCCTTTGTAGCCAGGAACTCAAAAGAAACAGATAATGTAAATTTTGATGACATAGCTTCCTCAGAGAACTTGTTACATCTCACTGCAAATAGACCCAAGATGCCTGGAAGAAGATAGCCTGGCTACTTCAACGGTGGACATTCTCCAACCCAAAGCCCAGAAAAGACCTTGAAGCTACTGAAAGAAGATGATAGTTGCAACCTAAAGCCATTAGAGTTTAAAAAGGATGCAAGCTACTCTTCAAAGCCATCTCTTTCAACACCTTCAAGTGCTTCTAAAGTAAATACAGCTGCTTTCCTAACTCTATTAGAACTCAAAGCTAAAGCAGAAGCAGATGATGGGGGAAAAAAAATTCCATGGATGAACTTAGAGCCCAAATGATTGAATTATTGTGTATTGTAGATGCACTGAAAAAGGATCATGGAAAAGAACTGGAAAAGCTACACAAAAAAATTAGAAGGAGAGAAGGCCATGTGAAGTAATCTAGAGGTGGAAATACAAAGCTGAAGAAAGCTGTTCTGTTGTCTTGAGGAGGTGTGGACCCAGCGTTGCTAGTGCTCCATGAACTTAACTGACTTGTCAAAGACAGCAGACAGTGTTGTGGTGAGGAAATAAGAGGAAGTGAACTGTGATATCTACCGAAAAGTTAGGGATGACAGGTTTTTTTTTATATATTTTGTTTTGCCAATATGAAAAAAAAGAAGAGGCCTTATTTCTTACTGTGCTGGGATTGCAAACATTTC
This sequence comes from Mastomys natalensis, assembly GCA_021653895.1. Taxonomy (NCBI): domain Eukaryota; kingdom Metazoa; phylum Chordata; class Mammalia; order Rodentia; family Muridae; genus Mastomys; species Mastomys natalensis. Next base: position 32,036 of record JAJTUV010003371.1, on the reverse strand, counting down.
TATTGTTTGCTTGAAAATACTACTGAATCTGTATAAAAAGGAAAGAAAGTTTAAAAAAAAAAAAGAATTTCTAAAAACTAATTAACAATGGTCAAGCCTCAGTTCTTTCTCTAGCACCATGTCTGCTTGCAGGCTTACCATAGTAAGTCCCGGATGCATCCCCACACCAGAAAACAAGATTCTGATTTAAAAATCACTTCTCATGATGATGATAGCAGTGTTTAAGAAGTACATAAATAACTCCCTTAAAAAAATACAAGACAACACAGGTAAACAGGTGAAGAAATTGAACAAAACCATCCAGGATATAAAAATGGAAATAAAAACAATAAAGGGAGATAGAAAACCTAGGAAAAAGATCAGGAATCATAGATGCAAGCATCACCAACAGAATACAAGAGATAGAAGACAGAATCTCAGGGGCAGAAGATTTCATAGAAAACATTGACACAATAGTCAAAGAAAATGCAAAAAGCAAAAAGCTCCAAAACATCCAGAAAATCCAGGACACAATGAGAAGATCAAACCTAAGGATACTAGGTATAGAAGAGAGTGAAGATTCCCAATTTAAAGGACCAGTAAATATATTCAACAAAATTATAGAAGAAAAATTCCCTAACCTAAAGCCCTACAAAGGATAATAGATGGAAAACTCCAACACAAGGAGGAAACTAAACCCTAGAAAAAACAGGAAAAATCTCTTTCAACAAACCCAAAAGAAGATAGCCACACAAACATAATTCCACTTCTAACAACAAATCTAACAGGAAGCAACAATCAGTTTTCCTTAAGATCTCTTAACATCAATATACTCAATTCCCCAATAAAAAGACATAGACTAACAGACTGGATACATAAACAGGACACAGCATTTTGCTGCATATAGGAAACATACCTTAATGACAAAGACAGACACTACCTCAGAGTAAAAGGCTGGAAAACAATTTTCCAAGCAAATAGGCTAAAGAAATAGGCTGGAGTAGCCATTCTAACATTGAATAAAATCAACTTTCAACCAAAAGTTATCAAAAAGATAAGGAAGGACACTTCATACTCATAAAAGGAAAAATCAACCAAGATGAACTCTGAATTCTGAATATCTATGCTCCAAATGCAATGGCACCCACATTTATAAAAGAAATTTTACTAAAGCTCAAAACACACATTGCAACTCACACAATAATAGTGGGAGACTTCAACACGACATTCTCAGCATGGACAGATCATGGAAACAAAAACTAAAAAGAGACACAGTGAAACTAACAAAGTTATGAACCAAATGGATTTAACAGATATTTATAGAACATTTCATCCAAAAACAAAAGAATATACCTTCTTTTCAGCATCTCATTGTATCTTTTCCAAAATTGACCATATAATCTCAAACACAAAACAGTCCTCAACAGATACAGGGAGATTGAAATAATCTCATGCATCCTATCAGATTATCACAGACTAAGGCTGGTCTTCAATAACAAGAAAAACAATGGAAAGCTGAAATGATGTGGAGGCTGAACAATGCTCTACTCAATGATAATTTGGTCAATAAGAAATAAGAAAGAAATTAAAGACTGTTTAGAATTTAATGAAAATGAAGGCACATCATACCAAAACTTATTGGACACAATGAAAGCAGTGCTAAGAGAAAAACTCATAGCTCTGAGTGCCTCCAAAACTGGAGAGAGCATTCACTAGATGCTTAACAGCACACCTGAAAGCTCTAGAGCAAAAAGGAACAAAATGACCAAAAGGAGTAGACAGTAAGAAATAATCAAACTCAGGGCTGAAATCAACCAAGTAGAAACAAAAAGAACTGTACAAAGAATCAACAACACCAGGAGCTGGATCTTTGAGAAAATCAACAAGATAAATAAACCCAAGGTAGCCAAATAATCAGAGGGCATAGAGACAGTATCCAAATTAACAAAATCAGAAATAAAAAGGGAGATATAACAACAGAAACTGAGGAAATTTAAAAAAAAATCATCAGATCCTATTACAAAAGCTTATATTCAAGAAAACTGGAAAATCTTGTGAAATGGACAATTTTCTAGACAGATAACAAATATCAAAGTTAACTCAGGATCAGATAAACCATCTAAATGGTCCCATAACCCCTAAAGAAATAGAAGCAATCAGTAAAGACTTCCAAGCAAAATAAGCCCAGGACCAAATGGGTTTACTGCAGAATTCTATCAGACCTTCAAAGAAGACCTAATACCAATACTTTTCAAACATTTCCAAAAAATAGAAACAAAAGGAATTTTTTCTATGAAGCCACAATTGCCTAAAGCACACAAAGACCCAACAAAGAAAGGGAACTTCCCGTATGAACATCAATGATAAAATGCTCAATAAAATTCTCACAAACTGACTCCAAGAACACCTCAAAAAGGCTATTCACCATGATCAAGGATCAAGTTTGATTCATCCTATGAATGCAAGGATGGTTCAATATGCAGAAATCTATCAACATAATCAACTACATAAATAAAATCAAAGAAGAAAACCACATCATTATTTCATTAGATTCTGAGAATCATTTGACAAAATTCAATATCCCTTCATGTTAAAAGTCTTGGAAAGATCAGGAATTCAAGGCCCAGACCAAACATAGTAAAAGTTATATACAGTAAGCCAGTAGCCAACATCACACTAAATGGAGAGAAACTTGAAATAATCCCACTGAAATCACCAACTACACAAGGCTTCTCATTCTCTCTATATATCTATTCAATATAGTACTTGAAGTTCTGGCTAGAGCAATTAGGCAACAAAAGGAGGTCAAAGGTGTACAAATAGGAAAGGAAGAAGTCAAAATGTCACTATTTGCAGATGATAGGATAGTATACTTAAGTGATCCCAAAACTTCTACCAGAGGACTCCTAAACCTGATAAACAACTCCAGCACAGTGGCTGGTTATAAAATCAACTCAAACAAATCAGTAGCCTTCCTCTACTCAAAAGATAAACAGGCTGAGAAAGAAATTAGGGAAATGACACCCTTCACAATAGTCCCAAATAATATAAAATACCTTGGTGTGAACTAACCAAGCAAGTTAAAGATCTGTTTGACAAAAACTTCAAGTCTCTGAAGAAAGAAACTGAAGAAGATCTCAGGAAATGGAAAGATCTCCCATGCTCATGGAATTGGCAGGATTAATATAATAAAAAGGCCATTTGCCAAAAGCAATCTACAGATTCAATGCTATCCCCATTAAAATACCAACTCAATTCTTCAAAGAGTTAGAGAAATTCTCAAATTTATTTGTAATAACAAAAAACCCAGGATAGCAAAAACTATTCTCAACAATGAAAGAACTTCTGGGAGAATCACCATCCCTAACCTCAAGCTATAGTACAGAGCAATAGTGACAAAAACTGTATGGTGTTAACACAGAGACAGGAAAAAAGATCAATGGAATGGAATTGAAGACCCAGAAATGAACCCACACATTTATGGCCACTTGGTATTTGACAAAGAGCTAAAATCATCCACTGTAAAAAAAACGTTAGCATTTACAACAAATGGTGTTGGTTCAACTGGAAGTCAACATGTAGAAGAGTGCAAATCGATCCATTCTTATCCTCCTTCAGTGGATCAAGGACCTCCACATAAAACCAGATACACTGATACTAATAGAGGAGAAAGTGGGGAAGAGCCTCATACATATGGTCACAGAGGAAATTTTCCTGAAAAGAACACTAATGGTTTACGCTCTAAGATCAAGAATTGACAAATGAGACCTCATAAAATCGCAAAGCTTCTATAAGGCAAAGGACACTGTCAATAGGATAAAATAGCAACCAACAGATTAGGAAAAGTTCTTTACCAATCCTATGTACAATAGAGGGCTAATATCCAATATATACAAAGAACTCAAGAAATTAAACTTCAGAAAATCATATAATCCTATTTAAAATGGGGTACAGAGCTAAACAAAGAATTCTCAACTGAGAAAACTCGAATCACTGAGAAGCACTTAAAAACATGTTCAACATCCTTAGACATCAGGGAAATACAAATCAAAACAACCCTGAGATTCCACTTCACAGTCAGAATGGCTAAGATCAAAAACTCAGGTAATAGCAGATGCTGGCGAGGACATAGAGAAAGAGGAACACTCCTCCGTTGTTGGTGAAATTGCAAGTTGATACAACCACGCTGGAAATCAGTCTGGTGATTCCTCAGAAAATTGGACATAGTATTACCTGAGGATCCAGCTATACTACTTCTAGGCATATATCCAAAAGATTCTCCAATATATAATAAGGACACATGCTCAACTATGTTCATAGCAGTCTTATTTATAATAGTCAGAAGCTGGAAAGAACCCAGGTGTCCTTCAACAGAGGAAAGGATATAGAAAATGTGGTACATTTACACGATGGAGTACTATTCAGCTATTAAAAACAATGAATTAATGAAATTCTTAGGCAAAAGAATGGAAGTAGAAAATATCATCCTGAGTGAGGTAACCTGTCATAAAAGAACACACATGGTATGAACTCACTGATAAGTGGATATTACCCCAAAAGTTTGGAATACCCAAGATACAATTCAGAGATCATATGAAGCTCAAGAAGAAGGAAGACCAAAGTGTGGGTGCTTTGGTTCTTCTTAGAAAGGGGAACAAAATGCTCATGGGAGGAAATATTCAGACAAAGTGTGGAGCAGAGACTGAAGGAATGGCCATCCAGAGACTGTCCCACATGCAGATCCATCCCATCCATATACAATCACCAAACCCAGACACTATTGTAGATGCCAAGAAGTGCATGCTGACAGGAGCCTGATAGAGCTGTCTCCTGAGAGGCTCTGCCAGAGCCTGACAAATACAGAGGCAGATGCTTGCAGCCAACCATTGGACTGAGCAAGGGATCCCCAGTGGAGGAGTTAGGGAAAGGACTGAAGGAGCTGCAGAGGTTTGCAACCCTATCGGAAGAACAATAACAACCAACCTGACCCCCACCCCAAATCCCAGATCTCCCAGGGACTAAACCATTAACCAAGGAGTACACATGGAGGGTCCCATGGCTCTAGCCACATATGTAGCAGACGATGGCCTTGTCAGACATCAATGGGAGGTAAGGCCCTTGATCCTGTGAAGGCTCAATGCCCCTGTGTAGGGGAATTGGAGGGCAGGGAGGTGGGCGGGTAGGGGAACACCTCCTAGAAGCAGGGGGAAGGGAGATGGGATAAGGGTTTTCCAATAAGAGGAGGGGACTGGGAAAGGGGATAACATTTGAAATGTAAATAAAGAAAATATCCAATAAATAAGAGAGACAAAATAAAAATAAAAACTAAATAAGTAGAGAAAAAAATTCCACCTGGTGATGTAGCTTTAGTAAATAAAAGATTGGGTTCAGGCTCTCTAATCAGAAGAAGTAAAAGTAAGAAAGAAGGAAAAATGATGGGAAGAAGGGAGAAGGAAGAAAGGAGAAGGAAGACTGATGAGAATCCTCCGGAACAGAGAGAGTACCTCAGCTGACAGCTGCATCCATTCTGACTGAGTCATTACTGAATCATTGCCATTCTCATTCCCCTCTGTCGCAGGCCCTTCCTCACACTGTGGCTGATATGCTTCTTATATTTTTCCCTTTTTAAAGATGGTGCAGAATTCTTTCTGTCTAAAGGAACTGCAAGGACAAAAATGGAGAAGAACCTGAGAGGAAGGAGGTCCAGTGACAGGCCCAGATTGGGATCCAGCTCAAGGGGAGGCCCAAGGTCCTGATACTGTTACTGCTGCTGTGGTGTGCTTGTAGACAGGAACCTAGCATGGCTGCCCTCCAAGAGACCCAACATGTAGCTGAAAGAATCAGACGCAGACACAAGCACCTAACCAATGGACAGAAGCTGGGGCCCCCTGTTGTTGAATTACGGAAAAGCTGGAAGAAGCTGAGGAGAGAAACCCTATGGAAAGACCAGCAGTCTCGACTAATCTGCACTGCCAAGATCTCTCAGACACTGAGCCACCAACCAGGCACCATACACCAGCTGATATGGGGCCTCTGACACATATAAAGCAAAGGACTGCCTGTTCTGGCCTCAGTGAGAGAAGATGCACCTAACCCTTGAGAGACTGAGGCCCCAGGGAGTGAGAGGTCTGGTAAGGTGGGAAAGCAGTGTCGAGGGCAGACCTGGGAGGAGGATGAAAACTAGACTGTAAAAGGGGATTAAAGAATAATAATAATAATATAAAAAAACATAATGGGAACGTAATTGTTCTGTTTTTCACTTCTTTAGTTCTTTTTTAGGGGATTAAACCCTGGGATTTGCATCTGCTAGACAAGTGATCTACCACTGAACTATATTCCAACACTATTTTTTCCTTTTTATTTTAAGACAGATAAGTTGCTTCTACATCAAATCCATCCTGTTTTGGCTATGACAAAAAATAAATCATTGGAACTATGTCATTCCTTTATCTTACATTATTTTCTCCCAAAACTCAACATTAATATTGACTACCTGTGTCACGAGATCAATATAACGTGTAACTTTGTTTTCCCAAGTTACACTCTGCATTCCCAAACTAAACCCCTTCAAATCATATTTTCAGGCGAAATAGAAACTATATTTATTTCTGTCTGTATTATGCTGGATTTCCCCTGAATTTGGTGTTTTAGGAACTAGAACGACAAATTGCCATATTCTCTTTTAAACTCTACTGCAGTCAAATCTTCTGACTTTCACTGAGTCAGAAACTCTCCTCTGTCGGTTGTGTAGTCCCTGTGTGGGCCATTTTATGACTCTTTGAGATTAAGATATTTCAAACTTCAGTGACTATATGTTTCCACCGGGAGATGGAAAACAGACTTTATAGTCTCTGCATACAATGCAATCTTTAAAATAAAATTCCATAAATTAAGGCTCTCATAAAACCGATGGAAATGTTGCTGTTGGGAGCAGCTGCTTTGTAGCATAGATCCAGACTCTAGGTAGAGTTTACAGGGAAACAGCCTTAAACCAGGACTGTCTTTAATTAACATGAAGGACTTGTGGAACTTATACCTTGGCAAAGAGCCTATGCCTCCAAAAAAAAAAATCAGACAGAAGATCAATAAGTAATCATGTCTATGTAATTACTGCTTGAAATATACTAATCATGGTATACTTCTTTAGAGAAAATACTCTTTATTCAATTACTTCTATAAGATTTCCAACAGCCTGACAGGCAAAGAAAGGCTATAAACTGTGCCAGGATTAACAAGGAAGTCCTAAGACAACTTTCATCCTGGAAAATAAGATGCACACTCCAGGAAAACCTGCTTCACTAGACATTCATGGGAATTCCTTAATAGAAGGAGATCTAACATAAACCAGGTTTTGCACCTTAAACTGTTAAGTGTACATGAAACAACATATATGCTCTATTCTGGCTGCTCATATCATAAGTTCAAAGGGAAGGGACAGGGATTAATAGTTAGCCTAGGAATTGGGAGGCACACAAGCAAAGCAACTACTTTATTTATTGAAATTCTGACTCTAAAGTTGATGCTATTAGGGCAGGGTGTGGGATTCTTGGAATAAATACACTTAGGCTACAAACTGGGGTCATTCTAACAAAGATTAGTGCCCCTAAAAAGAGAAGCCCCAAAAAGCACACTATCCCATTAATTACTTTATGATGAGGAAGAAGTCTTTGCCAGAGGCTAAACATGTTAATTACTATCTTGACTTTGGACTGTCCATTGTAAGACTGTAAGACTGAGGTATCACTGTTACAAAGCACTTAGTTCATGTTGTTTTCTATAGGATCTTGAACAAACTAATAATAGACCTTATTCTGTACCAAGCAGCCTCCCTGCAGGGTCTTTAAACCTCCTCTTTCCACGTTCATCATTGTCCTCATCCTCGCCGTTTAACATGTTTTAACTCAGTGCCTTTCTCTCAGTGGGATCTTCCTAGACTTCCACATCTAAATTTTAAATCACTAAAAGACATATAATATTTTATATTCCCTTCTTCCTTTATTATTTTGCTCTTAGCTCGCATATATGATAATTTATCTACTTTATATCCCAATCACAGATTTCTTCCCTCCTAGTCCCTTCATCTCACCACACTCCTCCATCTACCCCTCCTCCCCTTCTTCTCAGAAAACAGGAGTCCTAACATGGATATCAAGCAGCTTGACATATCAAGTTTCAGTAAGACTAGGTGTATCTTCTTATACTGAAGCTAAAGGAGGCAGCCCAGTGAGGACAAAGGGATCCAAAGTCAGGCAATGTACTCAGTCAACCCCTGCTCTGACATTAGGAGCCCTACATGAAGACCCAGCAGCACAACTGTTACATATGTGCAGAGGTCATTCTCATGCATGCTTTCTTGTTATTAGTTCAGCTCTTATATATTTTTAATGTCCATTATGTTTATTATCCATCTGTCTTCCTCAAATGAGTATTAATTTAGGTGAAGATTTCTCTTTGTTGTCCACTGTGACATCACCAAAATGTACAACAACACTAGACCTAATAAAGGTTTTGATATGTAGCTGTTCTGTAAATAACTTAAGGACAAAATATTTGAGTCATGCACTTTCTTAAATGTGTGTGTGTGTGTGTGTGTGTGTGTGTGTGTGTGTGTGTGTGTATGGAGAGAGAGAGAGAGAGAGAGAGAGAGAGAGAGAGAGAGAGAGAGAGAGAGAGAGAAAGTAGAACCAGAAAAGAAAGTCAAAACAGCAGAAATGTAGCTGATTTTGATACTTCTTCTTTGATTTTCAATTAGCTTGTAATAATTATATAAAGCAATAGGTTTCATTTTGATATTTTTTGCAGGTCAGGAGTAAAATGTGCTTTGGCCACATTCAGCTTCCTGTTGTTCAAACTTATTTTCCAGTTATTTATTCAACCTTTCTCTACTTTCCCCATCTTTGTTCGCTTTTCTGGCTTTCACATATCATAGGAATCACACAATACTTTATTTCTGAGTTTGGTGTGGTTTACCTAGGATGAAGGTCTGTTCCACCTAGAATCCTGCCAGTGACACAAATTCACCTTTTCTTATGGGAGAATAATACTCCATAGTGTATATAGTCAAGAGGAACAACAGTCGATAGTGGTGTGAGAATGTGAGGAGGGGACCAGTTAGAATGAGTTCTACACTATTCCCCAACTCATTTCCCCATTTAACAATAGCAACAAGACTGATTTCAGTTTCCCTTCCTCACTCTCTGCCCTCCGTAGTGTGCTCTGAGCCCTAACACTTTCTCAAACACCATTCTTTCTGAATTCATGCAGAAGTATCTGTAGATACAAGCTTTGCCTGTATTACCATTTACACTTCTATACACAATGTTTCTGGAAATAGGCATTGACTGACTTTAACAGTTAACACATCTGGCACTGTACTGTATGCAGACATTCCTGGAGCCCAGTATGCTAAGATTCCCATTCATATTCCCATAGATATGATTGAGTCGGAAAGTCAAAACAGGTGATAGTTCTGTCCCTTTCTATTTGGTGATAGGGTCCTACTGTGGCATCTTTGTTTCTTTTCTTCCAGCTCCTGGGATTCCCTATGAGAGAACAAATTCTGGTGAGATTAAAACAAGATTCTGAAAATCTATAATAAAGACACTCCATCTCCATACCACTCTCTTATTATCAGGTAAGATATGCTTTTTTTCCTTCCAACCTTTCAGAGTAAAATTGCTATTTAATTATGACTAGAGAGAAAAGACATGAACCAGAAAAGGGACTGGCTGAGAGGGGCCATTGAAAGTGGTGATAGCAATCAAAATACACTGTAGACATGCACAAAATTATCAAATAACAAAGTTATAAAAGTTGTAAACATTTAAAAGAATACTATTGAATGGCCTTTCATATGTTAACAATGGTGATGGTATCTTGGAAAAACTTGGCATATTCTTGGAAAAGGATTTTATATCATTTTAACAAGATATTGTATATTCAGTCTGGAACTCTCCACAAAGAAGTAAGCCTTTTGGGATCATACACATAACATGTTCTTTGTTGAAGGAAATTATCTCTTAACTATCCCAATAATCTATATTACATTATACTTAAACCAATACTGTCCACTCATATTTGATACTTCTATTTTTAATATATTGCATCAGAACTCTTCAATACTCTCTTATAAAATATATATGTTACCCCATGTATTCCTTATTTAAAAAAAAAAACCTGTCCTGTAGATCATATAACCATGCTACTTAGAAGATACTAAAGTATCATAGCCCAGATAATTTGTACAAAATTACATATCAAATTTTGTTCAAGCTTGTAAGCTCACAGTCAGAGTCACAGAACTCTAGAGGTCCCTGACATACTTAGTGGGCTGCCATGCTTTTCCGTAAATAGATAAAACCTAGTCACCTACACTGAATGTTAGGTGCACAATGTATAAAAAGAGTTATTTTAATGGCAACTTCACTGTCTCAGGAAACATTTATCCTCTATTTCATAGAAAGAGCATTGTTTGAGAAATTATATTCTAAGCTCTGCATTATCGCAGTCCAAAGGCAGGCTGTGATTCTCCTCGTAATAGAACTGGACAGATTCTTATTGCTCCACTTTTGTTCCCAAGCAAGCCATTCTCTACAGAAAAAGGCTATTCTAACATAATAACGAAAATACTGTCCATTACCTGATAACATTCCTCAGTGGATTCAATATTAACATGACCATAAAATTTACATGACCTGCCTTTGCTATTTCCTCAACACCGAGTTTAATACATTCTTTCTTTTTTTCAGTAAGCTACTGTAGTGGAATTTTTCCCTAATCAATTGATTGAATAATAAAGACGACAAGAAGCCAATCACTGGATGAGGAGGAGGCTGGTCTTCTGGGTCCCAGAGAGGAAGAGGGAATGTAGGAGGAAGGAAAGGTGACTTTGTACATTGAGGCAGGAGCAAAAGCAGGCAAAATGTAGACCAGAGACTGTTAGATCTGGTGGCGGATTCCGCCACCGGGAGACTTCTAACATAGAATAGTTGACGAGTTTAGGATGATAGATTTCCAGCCCAGCAGTTGGTCATCTGTTGATTCTAAACTAGATTGTCTGGTATTTTACATTCCTGGAGACCCAGGTGGGCCAGAGGGAAAGAATTTAGCTGGGACAGAATTTGGCCAGGCTTTGGAATGAGAAGAGAGTGAAGAAGCTGAGCTGAGTGGCTAACAATGGCCTTAGCACTTCCCCAGGAGCCTAGCAGCTGGCACTGGCCTTAGCACTTCCCCATCAGCCCCCTCCCCGCCCCCCACTTTTCTTGCCACCTGACTCTTCCAAAAGACATAGCCTGGTCCGAAGAATCACAAATCCTCATTCCAATAGCATTCCCTAAGTGTGAACCCCCCATCCTGGGAAAGACCGTATCAGCCTGAGAACAGATGAACAAATGCAGCTTTCAGCCTCCATGCCGCCAAAATTGGCACCCTCTCTGATGGATGGCCAAACACTCCACAATACAGGTGGCTTATGGCCTTGGGAAAAGCAAAAACCATACATCCTTAGAGAGAAATCAAACCAATTAAGCATTCCCAGGCAGCTGTGACCAGTTTGTAAAAGCATTATAGCTTCCCTTATCTGCCTCGTAAGCCCCTCCCCTCCCCATGTAACCCGCTTTGTATATATTCCCTACACCCCTAGACATGGGGCGAAACTTCGCTCTGTGCAATTTGTGGTTCAAACCTGGGTTTGAAATAAAAGGCTCTTATGTTTCTTTTATAGAGATATGGCAATTCTTTGAGATCTCTTAGAGACCCCAAGACCTGGGCATAACAAAAGCAGTTTGGCAGCAGTTGTCCACGGAGACTGAGAGAGTGATCTAAGAGCTCTGGAGAAGCAGAGCTTGTGTTTGTGAGAGGTGTTGACAAGGAGAAACACATGGTCTCAGTCTCAGGCTATGTACTGGGGTGGAAACAGAGACCACCGGTGTCTAGCCAGACATAGCATGGATTGTTTTTTAGTAATTATCGCTAAAGCTACAGTCCTGTGATATTGCCTTTTCTCTTCCTTCTGTTGTCAAATGCCTCTTTTTCCCCTGATAGTCTGGCATAACTTTCTGTCTCCCAAGAAACTCTTTGGGTACCACATCTTCTCATAGTGTGACTCTTTATTCCTCTTCTTTACAAGTAGTCTTCCCAGGTATCTTCCTACTTACATGATATATAAAATACATGTCTATCTTCTTTCTCTTCTGACTTATTTTTATCTCAATACCTGTTTTATTTCCTTCATTTTAATAATATTTTACTATTATTTTGGTGTCTTTTGTTATTTTTTAAATTTTAAGCTTACCATCTTTCAGTGAATCAGAATAGTTACTGTGTCCAAGATAAACCAAAATATTTTCTTAACTTGAGAATTAAAACAGTGCCCATCTCTTACCTTAAACTACCCTACATCATCATCCAAATACAGCCAGAATTACACCATCATCATAGAGAAGACACCGTGATAATTATGTCTTTGTCTTATCTTTGCTGTACCTCTAGCCTTGTCCATAATAGTGCCTCGAAATTATTTGTTATGTGTATTGTATTTTCACGGAGGTGAGAGAATATCTCTTTCAAGTTCATATGAAAGGACTTCTACATTCTTTATATGAGTATTTAACATTCAAATAACCTTTTACAGACACATAATTTTCTTCTCTTCCAACTTACAATAAACACTCTACAAAATAGGCTATCTGTAAGACAACCCCCAGCGTGTTCTCATCTCAACAATATTATTAACTTCATTCTTTTTCTCTTCAGTGTGCCCAACCTTTCCCACTTGTGTAAAATTTAAGAACATTCTCTTGCTTTAGGAAGGATTTCTCATTTCCCATTGGTTTCTCCCAAGGAAGGTTAGTTTGTTTAATGTAAATTTACTTTGGATACATAAATAATTCTTTCTAGGAAGGAGAAATCTAGAGAAACCACCATTTCATTATTTGTTATTTAAGCATCTTTGTTTCTGCATAAAATATAATAGCAGTAAAAAAAAATTTCTTCACCTTTTTAAAATTAATTTTATAGTACACATAATATTTGAGAACCACCAACATTAAAACATAATAGGTACTCAAAAAATTCCCATAACCAACAGAACTGTTACTTTATATTACATTTATTTACCCTTAGAGCTTGAAGAAAATATAATTTCCTAAAAAAAATCAAGGAAAACATATTTCTCTGATCATTTTCTACAACCTTATATGTAAAAGTAGTGAATATTTGTTGGCTTTCCTGATTGCAATGATTAAGGAATATTTTTTTTCAAAACGAAGCTTTGCCTGTCAGAATGTTTCTTCTCAATACAGGAAAGCTATAATTAGCTCCTATTGTGCAGATAATTCATGGGCTGAATTGCTACAGAATTCTTTTTCTTCTATATACTGGATGTAACATTTAAAAACTAACCACACAACCTTTTGATGCTGATCATGTTCTTTTGTGTTGCATTTTATAAATATCACTGGACTGAGTTTCATGCTTAGAGTCCTGAATGTTAGTTCTCCCTGAGAGTATATGCCTGATGGATTTCATTCAGAACAATGGGTTCCTCCTCCTACAAGCTGGCTAAGCCAGGATCACCTGTGGTGATTATTAACCTCACAGCTTGATGGCCTCCATGTTCAGCCCACTCATCAAGCTTTCAAAGTCAGTTATGCTAACCACCCTGGATACCCTGATGGGTACATATCTCTCCCCAAAACAGCATGGAATGGAATCGCCATGTACAAAAATGAAGAGTAAAGGCTTCTGTATTAACTCTCATTCCATTATGATATTCTCTGTAGGACTAGTGTGAAACATTGAACTTTACTTTTGTAGAGAAGCCAAAACACCCTTCCAGCACATTTTTATTCATCCCTAAAATTAATGGGAAATTTAAACATATAGATAGAATATAACAAAACTAATTAAGTCCTTTAAATGTCTTCATGGCAATACAAAGTATAGATGTGGAGTTTAAGGACTGGCTGGTGAGACAGCTCAACTGATTAGGTTCTTACTGCATAAACAGAAACTCAATTTCAATCCCTGGAACCACCTTAAGGTGAAAAGAGAGAACTGATACCGTAAAGTTGTCATCTGACCTCTACTTATGCATTATGGCAAAATCACCTACATACATGCAGATACACAATAAGGAATAATTTTAAAACTTTCGTGTATAAAGAATAGAAATAGAAATTTATCACTATAGAATAAACATCAGTGGTGTAAAATAGTGCATACAGTGAGTTTACAAACTTTATGCCAGCATCCTGGGACAGCTTAGTCCTGCTGAGTACAGGAAGTCCACATGCTGTCCGTTCACCACCCAGGGCTATTTGGAATATTTCTTCTTCAAATCCTGATAAATAATGCTGATAATGACATTCAGTTCAATTCCTTCATGTGGACGTCTATATTCCTGTTGTATATGTATGAGGCTTGTTTTACATTTTGTTTGTATCTAGCTTGCACCTAAGGTCTTAAGAAACTGATAAAGTGTGCTTATACATATCGGGTTCATCATTTCCTATACCTACCAGGAACAAATAATAATATGTAAAATATACACAAATTTTTAACAAACTCCAAATGTAAATGTGTTCTTCTGTGTTGTCTAGAAGCTTATGTCTTATATCACATGATATACAGGTTATCTAGAGATTATTCAGAATCTAGACCAAGCCCTCAGATGTTGCTTTGCAGCAAGCATGGTTGTGTGATATTGGCTTTTTTTTTTTCCTTTTTTTTTAATTGGAAATTTTATTTACATTTCAGATGTTTTCCCCTTACCTCCTTTTCCCCCTCCCTCCCAGGAACTCCCTATACCTTCCCCCTCCTCTTGCCTCTATGATGGTGTACCTCCACCTACCCTCCCCCATACCTCTCCTCCCCACCCTCTAATACTACCCCCCACGATGTCCAGCCTTCATGGGACCAAGGATCTCTTCCCCACTTATAAATAGCTCCCTTGCATATATACCTGGAGCCATGGGTCCCTCCCTAAGTGCTCCCAGGCTGGTGGTTTAGACCCTGGGGGCTCTGGTTGGTTGATATTGTTGCTTTCCTCATGGTGTCACGAATCCTCTCAACTCCTTCAGTCTTCACTCTATCTTCTCTGTTGGGAACCCCATGATCAGTTTAATGGTTATCTGTGAGCATCTGCCTCTGAGTATGTCAGACTCTTGCAGACATCTAAGGAGACAGCTATTTCAGGCTCCTGTCAGCATGTACTTCCTGACATCCACATCAACATCTACCTTTGGTGACTGCACACAGGATGGATACCCGGTGGAATGGTCTGCAAACCACCCCAACTTCAATTTTGTCCTGTACTTTGTCTCCATATAGGGATCCCTTGAATGTTTTGTTACTTCTTCAAGAACGACTGAAGCCCCCGCCTCCACTTGGTCATTCTTCATGAGCTTTATGTGGTCTGTGAGTTGAATCTTGGGTATTTCAAGCTTCTGGGCTAAAATCCAATAATCAGTGAGTGAATACCATGTATGTTCTTTTGTGATTGGGTTACTTCATTCAGGATGATATTTTCTAGTTCCATCCATTTACATAAGAATTTATCGAATTCATTGTTTTTAATAGCTGAGTAATATTCCATTGTGTAAATGTACCACATTTTTTGTATCAATTGAAGGGCATCTGGATTCTTTCCAGTTTCTGGCTATTATAAATAAAGCTGCTATGAACATAGTGGAGCATATGTCCTTGATATATATTAGAGCATCTTCTGGGTATATGCCCAGGAGTGGTATAGCTGGGTCCTCAGGTAGTAATATGTCCAATTTCTGAGGAACCGCCAGACTGTTTTCCATAGTGGTTGCACCATCTTGCAATCCCACCAACAATGGAGGAGTGTTCCTCTTTCTCCACATCCTCGACATCATCTACTATCACCTGAGTTTTTGATCTTAGCCATTCTGACTGGTGTGAGGTGGAATCTCAGGGTTGTTTTGATTTGCATTTCCCTGATGACTAGGGATGCTGAACATTTCTTTAGGTGCTTCTCAGCCATTCACATTTCCTCAGTTGAGAATTCTTTGTTTAGTTCGGTACCCCATTTTTTAATAGGGTTATTGGTTGTCTACAGTCTAATTTCTTGAGTTCTTTGTATATATTGGATATTAGTCCTATATCTGATGTGGGATTAGTAAAGATCTTTTCCCAATCTGTTGGTTGCCATTTTGTCCTATTGACAGTATCCTTTTCCTTACAGAAACATTGCAATTTTATGAAGTCCCATTTGTCAATTCTTGATCTTAGAGCATAAGCCATTGGTGTTCTGTTCAGGAACTTTTTCCCTGTGCCTAGGTATTCCAGGGTTTTCCCTACTTTCTCTTCTATTAGTTTCAGTGTGTCTGGTTTAATGTGAAGGTCCTTTATCCACTTGAACTTGAGCTTTGTACAAGGAGATAAGAATAGATTGATTTGCATTCTTCTGCATGTTGTCCTCCAGTTGAACCAGCACCATTTGTTGAAAATGCTGTCCTTGTTCCACTGGATGGTTTTAGCTCCTTTGTCAAAGATCAAATGACCATAGTGTGTGGGTTCATTTCTGGGTCTTCAACTCTATTCCACTGATCTTCCTGCCTGTCTCTGTACCAATACCAGGCCGTTTTTATCACTACTGCACTGTAGTAAAGCTTGAGGTCAGGGATGGCGATTCCTCCAGAAGTTCTTTTATTGTTGAGAATGGTTTTCGCTATCCTGGGTTTTTTGTTGTTCCAAATAAATTTGAGAATTTCTCTTTCTAGCTCTGTAAAGAATTGAGTTGGTATTTTAATGGGGATTGCATTGAATCTGTAGATTGCTTTTAGCAAGATGGCCATTGTTACTATATTAATCCTGCCGATCCATGAGCATGGGAGATCTTTCCATTTCCTGAGATCTTCTTCAATTTCTTTCTTCAAAGACTTGAAGTTTTTGTCATACAGATCTTTCACTTGCTTGGTTAGGTTCACCCCGAGGTATTTTATATTATTTGTGACTATTGTGAAGGGTGTCATTTCCCTAATTTCTTTTTCACCCTGTTCATCTTTTGAGTAGAGGAAGGCTACTGATTTCTTTGAGTTGATTTTATAACCTGCCACTTTGCTGAAGTTGTTTATCAGGTTTAGGAGTTCTCTGGTAGAAGTTCTGGGGTCACTTATGTATACTATCATATCATCTGCAAGTAGTGATATTTTGACTTCTTCCTTTCCTATTTGTATTCCTTTGACTTCTTTTTGCTGTCTAATTGCTCTGGCTAGGACTTCCAGTACTATATTGAATAGGTAGGGAGAGAGTGGGCAGCCTTGTCTAGTCCCTGATCTTAGTGGGAATGCTTCAAGTTTCTCTCCATTTAGTTTGATGTTGGCTATGGTTTGCTGTATATTGCTTTTACTATGTTTAGTATGGGCCTTGAATTCCTGATCTTCCCAAGACTTTTACCATGAAGGGATGTTGAATTTTGTCAAATGATTTCTCAGCATCTATGAGATGATCATGTGGATTTTTTTTCTTTGAGTTTGTTTATATAGTGGATTACATTGATGAATTTCCAAATATTGAACGATCCCTGCATTCCTGGGATAAAGCCCACTTGATCATGATGGATGATTGTTTTGATGTGCTCTTGATTCAGTTTGCTAGAATTTTATTGAGTATTTTTGCATTGATATTCATAAGGGAAATTGGTCTGAAGTTCTCTTTCTTTGTTGGGTCTTTGTGAGGTTTAGGTATGAGTGTGATTGTAGCTTCATAGAACGAATTGGTAGTGTTCCTTCTGTTTCTATTTTGTGGAATAATTTGAAGAGAATTGGTATTAAGTCTTCCTTGAAGGTCTGATAGAATTCTGCACTAAAACCATCTGAACCTGGGCTTCTTTTGGTGGGGAGACTTTTAATGACTGCTGCTATTTCTTTAGGGGTTATAGGGACTGTTTAGATGGTTTATTTGCTCCTCATTTAACTTTGGTACCTGGTATCTGTCTAGAAAATTGTCCATTTCATCCAGATTTTCCAGTTTTGTTGAGTATAAGCCTTTGTAGGAGGATCTGATGATTTTTTGAATTTCCTCGTTTCTGTTGTTATGTCTCCCTTTTCAGATCTGATTTTATTAACTTGGATACTGTCTCTGTGCCCTCTGGTTAATCTGGCTAAGGGTTTATCTATCTTGTTGATTTTCTCAAAGAACCAACTCCTGGTTTTGTTGATTTTTTGTATCAGTTCTTTCTGTTTTTACTTGGTTGATTTCAGCCTGAGTTTGATTATTTCCTGACGCCTACTCCTCTTGGGTGTATTTGCTTCTTTTTGTTCTAGAGCTTTCAGGTGTGCTGTCAAGTTGTTAATGTGTGCTCTCTCCAATTTCTTTTTGTAGGCACTTAGAGCTATGAGTTTTTCTCTTAGCACTGCTTTCATGGAGTCCCACAAGTTCTGGTATGATGTTTCCTCATTTTCATTAATTTCTAGAAAATCTTTAATTTCTTTCTTTATTTCTTCCTTGACTAAGTCATCATTGAGTAGAGCATTGTTCAGTTTCCACATGCATGTGGCTTTTCCCTTGGTTCTGTCATTATTAAAGACCAGTCCTTAGTCCAGTGGTGATCTGATAGGATGCAAGGGATTATTTCAATCTTTTTGTATCTTTTGAGGACTGTTTTGTGACCAATTATATGGTCTATTTTGGAGAAGGTACCATGAGGTGCTGAGAAAAAGTTATATTCTTTTGCTTTAGGATGAAATGTTCTATAGATATCTGTTAAATCCATTTGGTCCAAAACTTCTGTTAATTTCAATGTGTCTTTGTTTAGTTTCTCTTTCCATGATCTGTCCATTGGAGACAGCGGGTGTTAAAATCCCCACTATTATTGTGTGAGGTGCAATGTGTGCTTTGAGCTTTAGTAAAGTTTCTTTTATGTATGTGGGTGCCCTTGCATTTGGAGGTAGATGTTCAGAATTGAGAGTTCATCTTGGTAGATTTTTCCTTTGATGAGGATGAAGTGTACTTCCTTATATTTTTTTATTACTTTTGGTTGAAAGTCGATTTTATTTGATATTAGAATGGCTACTCCAGCTTGTTTCTTGGGACCATTTGCTTGGAAAATTGCTTTCCAGCCTTTTACTCTAAGGTAATGTCTTTCTTTGTCACTGAGGTGCGTTTCTTGTATGCAGCAAAATTCTGGGTCCTGTTTATGTATCCAGTCTGATAGTCTAGTCTTTTTATTGGAGAATTGAGTCCATTGATGTTAAGAGATATTAAGGAAAAATGATTGTTGTTTCCTATTATTTTTGTTATTAGAGGTAGAATTATGTTTGTGTAGCTACCTTTTTTGGGGTTGTTGGAAGATTACTTCCTTGCTTTTTCTATGTTGTAGTTTCCTTCCTTGTGTTGGCGTTTTCCATCAATTATCCTTTGAAGTGCTGGGTTTGTGAAGATATTGTGCAAATTTGGTTTTGTCATGGAATATCTTGGTTTCTCCATCTATAGTGATTGAGAGTTTTGCTGGGTATAGCAGTCTGGGCTGGCAGTTGTGTTCCTTAGGGTCTATATGATATCAGACCAGGATCTTCTGGCATTTATAGTCTCTGGTGAAAAAATCTGGTGTAATTCTTATAGGTCTGCCTTTATATGTTACTTTACCTTTTTCCCTTATTGCTTTTAGTATTTTTTCTTTGTTTTGTGCATTTGGTGTTTTGATTATTATGTGATGGGAGGTATTTCTTTTCTGGTCTAGTCTGTTTGGTGTACTGTAGGCTTCTTGTATGTTTATGGGCATCTCGTTCTTTAGGTTGGGGAAATTTTCCTCTATAATTTTGTTGAAGATATTTACTGGCCCTTTCAATTGGTATCTTCACTTCATCTATACCTATTATCCTTAGGTTTGGTCTTCTCATTGTGTCTTGGATTTCCTGGATGTTCTGGGTTAGGAGTTCTTTGCATTTTGCATTTTCTTGGACAGTTGTATCAATGTTTTCCATGATATCTTCTGCACATGAGATTCTCTCTTCTATCTCTTGTATTCTGTTGGTGATGCTTGTGTCTATGACTCCTGATCTCTTTCCTATGTTTTCTATCTCCAGAGTAGTCTCCCTTTGAGATTTCTTTATTGTTTCTATTTCCAGTTTTAGATCCGGATGGTTTTGTTCAATTCCTTCACCTGTTTGGCTGGTGTTTTCTTGCCATTCTTTAAGGAATTTTTGTGTTTCCTCTTTAAGGGCTTCTACCTGTTTACCTGTGTTCTCTTTCAATTCTTTCAAGGATTTTTGTGTTTCTCTTTAAGGACTCCTACCTGTTTACCTGTGTTCTGGTGTATTTCTTTAAGGGAGTTACTTATGTTCTTCTTAAAATCCTCTATCATCATCATGAGAAGTGATTTTAATTCTGAATGTTGTTTTTCTGTGTGATGGGGTATCCAGGGCTTGCTGTGGTGGGAGAATTGGGTTCTGATGATGTCAGGTAACTTTGGTTTCTGTTGCTTGTGTTCTTGACCTTGCCTTTTGCCATCTGGTTGACTCTAGTGTTACCTGTGCTCACTGTGTCTGACTGGAGTCTGTCTTTCCAGTTATCTTGCTTGTGTTAGAACTCCTCAGATGCCAGATGTCTCTGTGTTCCTGTGATACTAAGCTCTCTGCTCTGGATGCAGTAGGTCTTCCTCTGCTCTAATGCAGTAGGTCCTCTAGGATGTCTCAGGATCAGGTGTTTCCACAGGAGCAGACCAGCTAAGTGTCTGCCCCAAGTAAAAGGTCCAGGCTCCAGGCGGGCAGAAGTGAGGTGGTATTCCAGAGGGGTGGGGTTTGAGTGCCTGGTGGTTCCTTAACCCCCACCTGGCTCCCATTTGTAACTCTGAGGCGTAGGGTAGTGGGCAAGGCGTCTTACCCTCTGCTCTGAATGCAGTGGGTCCTCTAGGATGTCTCAGGATCAGGTGTTTCCACAGGAGCAGACCAGCTAAGTGTCTGCCCCAAGCAAAGGGACCAGGCTCCAGGCCGATAATGGCTTTTTTTACTGTCTAAAATAATTGGACAATGAAAATATATAGCTGAAATATTCAGTTCCCCTTCATTCAAATATGTTTTAATTTTTATTAATATCACAGCCTTAGATTTGGCAATTTTATAATAAACTATGAAATAAAATAATCTTGGCCTCTGATCAAAATCATTTTATTTTCAATGTGTTCTTTTTAGTTCTTTTCAAGTTTTACTGGCTGGTTTTGTGTGTCAAGTTGACACAAGTTGGAGTTATCACAAAGAAAGGAGCCTCCCACTTGGAAATGAGATGCCTTCATGAGATCCAGCTATAAGGCATTTTCTCAAGTAGTGCTTAAGAGGGAGGGCCCATTGTGGTGGATGTCATCTGTGGGCTGGTAGTCTTGGGTTCTATAAGAAGGCAAGCTCATCCAGCAAGAAGAAGCAAGCCAGTAAGTAACATTCCTTCATACCCTCTGAATCAGCTCCTGCTCCCTGACCTGTTTGAGTTCCAGTCCTGATTTCCTTTGGTGATGAACAGCAATGTGAAAAGGGTAAGCTGAATAAACCCTTTCCTTCCCAACACGTTTCTTGGTCATGTTGTTTGTGCAGGAATAGAAAACTGACTAAGACAGTATATAAATGTTATAAGAAGTTTGACAAACAATTTTTATTATTATATATTTCAGTTTAAAAAGTTTTCAAGTTCAAATATATTTTTATTATCTTCTTCCCCTCCCCAAAGTCCCTCCAGATCTTTTCCCTCTCCAGCAAACTGTAAGCAAATAAAGTCACACTTACACACACATACACACTCACGCAAATACTCATGGGTGGGGGAGAGACAGAGAGAGGTGGGAGGAGAGAGAGAGAGGGAGAAAGAGATACAGAGACATACAAAGAAAGACAGAGAGACAGAGAGAGAAACCCGAGTCACAAATTGTATGCTGGTTACCCACTCCTGAACATAAATTCTATCCTGACATGATTGATAAACCCAGTGTCACTCTTTAGAGAAAACTGATTTTCCCTCTCCTAGCAGGTGTATGTGACAGTTCAGTTGTTAACCTTTGCTCTAGTGGCAAGGATTTCATTCATTCCTTCATATTTTTTTAAATACAAAAAAAATAAATAATTATAGTAAGGTAAGATAAAAACTATTATAGAGAAGTTGTGTAAGACAAACCAACAGAAGGAAAACAGTCCAAGAGAAAACACAAGAAATCTACTCTTTCACACATTCAGGAAACCTATACAAATGTTAAACTGAAACCTGTAATATGTCAGCAGAGGGCCTGGTACAGAATCATGCAGATCTGTGGATGCTGCGTTAGTCTCTGTGAGTTCATAGGAACTTTGCTTATATTGATTTAGAGCGCTTTGTTTTCTTGGTATCCTCCATCCCCCTCTTGCTCTTACATGCCTTTTGTCTACTCTTCTTTGGAGTTCTCCAGGTCTGAGGGGATGAATTTGATGGAGATATCCTCCTTAGGGCTGAGAGTTCCAAAGTCTCTCTCTCTGCATAATGTCTGGCTATGGGTTTCTGTGTTTGTTCTCATCTGCTACAAGAGGAAGCTTCTCTGATGATGAGATTCGCAATTTTCAATATCTTATTGATGTTGTAGATGTATTTTGTTACATTGTAATATATTAATTAAAAGATCATTTATTTTTATATTGGACATTTTATTTACATTTCAGATATTATCCCCTTACCCATTTCCCCCCGCCCAGGAACCCCCATCCCATCTCCCCTCCTCTTGCTTCCATGAGGATGTGCCCCCACCAACCCTCCCACTCCCACCTCCCCATCCTCTAATTACCCCACACCCAGTTTCCAGCCTTCATGAGACCAAGAATCTCTTCTCCCACTTATCCTCCCTAAATACAGAGCTGCAGCCATGGGTCCCTCCCTATGTGTTCCCGGGCTGGTAGTTTAGACCCTGAAAGCTCTGGTTGGTTTGGTATTGTTGCTCTCCTCATGAAGCCACAAACCCTTTCAGCTCCTTCAACTCCTTTTCTCTAACTCCTCCATTGGGAACCACTTGATCAGTTCAATGTAAGCTATGAGCATGTGGCACATCCTCATAGAAGCAGGAGGAGGGGGATGGGATACAGGATTTCTGGGTGGGAGGGAATGGGGAAAGGAGATAACATCTGAAATGTAAATAAAATATCCAATAAAGCTTTAAAGTTTCAGTTACAAAAACAAAAGGGGGAGTCTTTACCCCCATCTGATCAGCTAAAAAAAGGCATTATTCACTCTAAATAGTTTAAATTTTTCAAAAGAAAATCCTCAGTTGTCTCTGTTTCATTGGACCTCCTCCATCTCTAATAGCTGATATGAATCAGACGTAGGGACCCACTGACAGGAGCCTGGAGAGGACCAGACCCACTCCTGACAACCAGGAGGAGATTCAGCTGCATATTTCCCCAAAGTGAAAAAAGACCAATCTAGGTACCAGCCAGAGATATAAAGTATATGCCTCAGTGACATTTCCAGGGAGTCCCCCTACCCTGAGAAGCCTTCTATGCTTTCCCTCAGGAGATCAAGATGATCAAGAAAACGACCCTGCTGCTGACATGGATGCTGCTCCCTGTTGTGGCTGAGGGAAGACTTGGTGAACCCTGAGGAGCGTGAGAGATCTTCAAAAACAGTCTGGTAATCCCTGTGACTGTAAAGGAGGCACCTATAAGGCCTATGGCCTGGGAGGCACCACCTTACAAATTATTGATTATGGTGCCAAGGTGAATATCTGGTTGCCAACCCCAATAGTGTCCCCATTCAAAAATGGGTATATATTAAAAAACCTAAATCATCCCTACTGTAAATTGTAGGCCAGGGCCATGTCCCTGTACGCCTTTTATCCTACCATGCATGCAGTTTGCTATGGTCAGGCCCAACAGTCCACCCAAAAAAACAGATAAAAAGACCTAATGAATGGCCTCCACAATGGCATAGCAAGCTCCCTGCCTCTCCTTAAAGGAGGCAATATGGCCTCTTCCCAATGCTGTGGTATCACTAGACAAGATGTCAAGGAGTGATCTCCCGGAAAGATAATCCTTATATGGCTAAACTGATGATCTGACTTGCTATTGCATAGTGTGCCTGTGAGCATTCACCCATAGTTTACAGGGATTGGTAGCCCATGCAGTATTTAGCCTGTGGCGGCCTCTCTCTCTCTCTCTCTCTCTCTCTCTCTCTCTCTCTCCCTCCCTCCTCTCTCTGCCTCTTTTCAGCCATGAGTCAGTAAAAAGAATTATTCAAGGTTCCTGAATAAAACTGCATTAAGAAGAAGCTCGAGCGTTGCGTCTTCTTTGCTGGTCGAAGATAGGCGTTACGAGTGGTGCCGAAACCCGGGAGATTCTGAAAGGCTTCAGAACTTTATGCTGTCAGGAGACAGTGTGCCGATAAGCTCCCAGGGTATTTTGGGACAAGAAAGGTCAGAGGGAAAAGCGGCTATTTGCTCTCATCTGTTAACAAAGAGAAAGAGGGAAAAGTTCGCGGTGTCAGCGAACCGAAAGCATATAGCAACTTGTATAATTTTGGGTGGAATTTGGTGATGGGGGCGACCCAGTCACATCCAATTTTTCTGGCTCTTCAGGAGCTGCTCTTATCAAAGAATTTAAAAATAAAAAGATCAACCTTAGAGAGATTTCTAAATGAATGGACACCGCGGCCCCCTGGTGCGTGAGGTCAGGTAATCTTACAGTACCCTGGCAGAGACCTAGATTTTGCCTGGGAGCAAGGGACCCTAGAAGATGGAGCTCGCAGTGGCTTAGTTCCCATATAGCTGGAAGTAGTTTAGTTAGGACTGCTGTCAGTGCAGTGGAGAGGGGGAGGGGACAGAAAAATGGCGGGGAAAAAAGTTTGTTAAAGACAAAGCATGGGACAAACATTTTCTAAGCAATCACTCTTTATGACACAGCTCCAAGAGCCTATCTTCAGAACACTGGGATCTAGGGTTAAGAAAAACAGATCTTTAAAAATTCTTTGTTTTCATTAGTGCTGTTCTCTCAAGAGAAGACTATTGATAAAAAATGTTATATCGCCTAAGAAAGAGATAAGAAGTTGAACCTTGAAAGAGAGAGAGAGAAGAGCCCGCCACAGGTTAAATACTGCATGGGCTGCCAATCCCTGTAAACTACATGGCGAATGTTCACAGGCACACTATGCGATAGCAAGCCAGATCATCAGTTTAGCCATATAAGGATTATCTTTCCGGGAGATCACTCACTCACTTATTGGCTAGCGAAAGGTGGGAATCAGAACAAAGCAGCTCTCCACACCCCACTATAAATATCTGTTGGCTCTCCTAACTTCTGGAAAGGTAGTGTGAATGCAGAGACTAGACCTCATTAAGAGTAGCTAGGTAACATCCCATGTACATTCATGAGAACTCCATATAAAGAATCAGGAAGCCACAGAAGCTGGATTTCACCAGCATCTCGATGTTGATTAGCATAAGGAATGATTCGCTTAAGCTCCTTTCAGAACATAGCCCAGAGTTTCAGTTTATTAATTTCCAGTGGAAACTATGTCTTTTTAGTAAATAGATGTTGCTTATCTTTTATCCAAGCTACTCACTCCTGGGAACAAATTAAGAAATAAAAGATTGATTTCTCCATGACTCTGAAAAGGAAATCTTGAAGAAAAACCATGATGCAAGTCATTTGTAGACTTTCCAACAAGGATAACTCAGCCTAAGAACAAATAGTGAACTGATACACTGTGGGTAAAATGGCCTTGGCAGAGCCCCGGAGGCTTTCCATGCCAGCAGGTCCCACAAACAGGAGAAAGGTCCAGATTTCCAAAGGCTGGAAGCTTTGGCGACAGCAGGCCCCAATGACACAAGAAAGTCCTTGGTTACAAAAGGGTTTATTTTCATGGCGGATGGTAGATGGATCAGGATGTACCCCCATGAAACTCAGGGTAGACCTGAGTTAAATAGGGAGGGAGAAGGGGAGAGGGTCTGGTAAAGGAATGCTTAATTGGCTCCACCCTCTGGCCTGCATTAGTATGTAAATATCTCTAGGGCCTGAGGCCTGTAGTCATACCTTCTACCTGGGCACTTTGGGAGGGACTGTAATGGTCTACGTGACTGAATAATGTAGGTTCATGGAGACTAGACTGTGTGTCAGGACCCTGGGTTCTGGGGATGTGGCCAAACACCTGCCGTTTCTCCCTTGGAGTCTTGGGGTTCCAGGCCCATGCCCAGACAAGAACCAAGATACCCTTACACAGTCCCACAATACAACTTGAGGTATTTTGTTAAATTGGATCAACAGAGGTGATATACATTCATATTGGGTATTGGGCATGAATTTTGTTTGTTAAATCTTACACACGGAGGCCTGGATAGTTGAGCAGACTTCCATGATGATTAAGATACAATTTGTTAAACTTAGCCCAGTTGTTTCATGGAACCTGGCCACATAGGAAGAACAGCTTGTGTATGACAATGTTATACGTGAATATTGTAGTCAATGCAAATTCAGTGTGATCACTAAATTATATAAGCCAAACTTCACATCTCAGGTACTTTCTTAAATCAAAAAGCTTAGAGTTCCTGATTTAAAGTTTAAAATGAAATTGTGGTTATATTTGTTCTCAAGTCAGGCCTTTCTTGAAATTCATTCTCTATCAATTTCTGTGATCTCCTAACATATGCTGCTCAACAGTAAGTGTTCTTAATGAGCAATTTTCGGGGAATGATTAGCTCACACATAGGTGTTTCTTGAATCTTGTTGCACTGTTGTGATTCCCATGCTCCCAAAGAGACTGGAGCATGGGAGTCTTGACTGAGTTCACTCTGCACATGGCACCAGGCAGGGAGGCTGCATTGCCCTACATGACTGAACAGTGCAGGTCAATGCAGTTCGACGCCATGTGTTAGGAGCCTAGATTCTGGGAGTGTGGTGGAATAAAGGCCCCTCCCTTTCAGGGTCTCTAGGCCACTTCCAGCCAGCACTTCTACCAAAAACCAAGGCTCCTTTCATGGCCCTACAGTAGTTGGCATGTTACTGAGATTTAAAAAAAAAAAATTCTAAACTATCATTTAGATTGATCCCGTGTCATTTTTCTTTTTGTACAATCCGTGAGCATAAAAACAAATTATTCTAAAGTTGAGAGTATTAAATGGTACACTAGCATCAGAAAGGACACATATATGGGCAACCCTATAGACACAGGCAATCTATAAATTTCTGTGCATATAAATATATTAACAGCAAAATACAAATATGATTTTCTTAGTGAGGGTTTCTTATTGCTGCAGTGAAACATTATGACAAAAAAAAAATTTGGGGGTGGGGGTGGGGAAGACTTATTTAACTAGGCTGTACTTTCACCAGTAACCTCTCATAGGCTCTCTTCCTGATACCAAGCCTCAATTTCTCTGCATGACCGCCTCCAGTTGTGGGCCTTCAGCTGCCAGTGAGCCTGTATCTTCATGAATGGCCTTTCCTGACCTCTCATGGTGCCAAATCTCAGCTGTTCTCCATGACTCCTTCATGCCTTCAAAACCAGTACCACATGGGTGATTACCAAGTCTGGCTAAAGCAGGAGGTACAACCTTGGAATAAACTTCCCAGGAAATTTCCCCTCAGTAATGCTGATCTCTTCTTAGTCACTGCTAATTTCTTGGATCCAGCTAACCAGCATCAATTGTCCCAGTAATGTCAAGGTTTTACTTCAGTAGTTCTAGTATCTTGCTAATCACAGCTGATTCTTTAGCCCCAGCTAATCAGAACTACAGAATCTTAATCAAAATAGCAAATGGCCCTGATAGAGTATTTAATATTCCATCTGAAATCTAACAAGCCAGGCCTCCATCTTCTGTCCAGAATAGTTCGCTGAGGTCTCAACCCTTAGTGGTTTACTTAGCCCAAAATTCCAAAGTCCATCCACAATCCTCTCCAAAACAGCAATACTCCACCGTGCTGGTACCGACTTTGCTCCTAGTTAAAGTTTATTTTGCTTTAGACAAAACATCATGATGAAAAGCCAGTTGAGAACAAAGGGTGTTTGGCTGGCTAGCTGGCTGGCTGGCTGGCTGGCTGCTACCTCCATATTGATGTTCATTATTGAGGGAAGTCAGGACAGACCCTCAAATACAGCAGGATCCTGGAGGCAGATGCTGATGCAGAGTCCATGAAAAGATGCTGTGTACTGGCTTGTTTTCCCCTATTGGCTCATTCTGCTTTCTTATAGACCCAGGACCACCAGTCCAGGGAGATCCTACCCACAGTAAGCTGGGCCTTCCCACATTAATCACTAATTAAGAAAATGCCTTACAGTTGGATCTCATGGAGGCATTTTTTTTTCAGCTTAGGTTCTTCTCTGATGACTCTAGTTTACACCAAGTTGACACATAAAAAAAAACCGTGGCAGGAACATGGATGTATGGAAATTGCCTACATATACTCCAGTTCCAAGTTCATTGTTGAGAGGGAGCATCCTTCCTATTCTGCATGTCTTCCTTCTATGATTTGATCTATTCCTTTCAGTGACCATGGCCTTGTAACACTGTTAGAAGATGCTAATTCAGAGACCAAAAGGCAAGTCTTCCTGTATATATGGAGTGTTGTGACTTGAATCGGTTCTAGCATCCTACTTGCTATTTCACCACTGCCATCAAACCCTCTAAACACCATATTTCAAAGGCTTCAAGCTTCTACGAAAACCTTTTTCAAAATGTTGCTTGCAGAAGAGATGAAGAACTCTAAAATTGTCTTGCTTGAAAGCAGACAAATATCTTCCAAACTGAGTACACATGCCAAATGAGTATCCTGCCATTTTTTCAACTGTGTTTTTGATCTTTTGCTGATTATTTTTTTTCTCCTTATTAAAATCAACACGCTACCCTCTGCCCACACACTCACACATCTCATCATGAGGTAAGTAGTAAAGTATAATGTTTTAGTGTTCTGATATTCCTTAGTACTCTATACCCTCAAAGTTAAGAGTTCTTTGTGTTGGAGATAAAAGCATATTTTTTTGCTAATGCTTTTATTTAATAGCAGTGGGTTTGTACTCCCCAGGGTAATCAGTCTTCTAGTTTTTAATGTTGTTGTTTTCTTTACTTTATTACAAATCATGTGTGTGTGTGATAACTCATCTACTATTCAGATATTTAACAGATTGAAAAGAGTTGTCTTATGAAGCCAATTACAATCACTAATCATGACCCAGGCATTAATCATAGATTTCATTTGCCTATTGATCTTTTCAGGTCCAGGTATCAACATATTATGTCTTTCATCTATATCTATACTAAAATGAAAATAACCATAAAGTCACTGTATTTACTTTGATGAAATGCTTTTAGCCATCTAGATAATTTCTGTGAAAATACATACTGATTTATTAGCTACTTAACATCTATTTATATACTTTACTGTCATTTACATCAATTTATTAAAATATGAGCATTTAGACCCATGAACATTTTAAACTGTAGTATAAAAGACTGAAGTTATTGGACAGATCATCATAATTTTTCTGTTGATTAATGGAAATTTTAGTCTTTTATTTGACCCCACAGATAGTTGCTTAATAATAGTGTCAGTTTCATTAAAATGCCAAAATAGACCTCAGGCTCAAAGTCCAGATTTTATGGCTGCAATATTATAAATGAAATGCAGTTTCAGGAAATAGAGGGAGGAAATAATTTCCCCCTACTGTTGCATCTTTTTACATTTGTCTGAAATTCAGTTTGGCATGTAGATAAATGGTGAATGGGAAGAAAAGACATAAGTAAATAAAAATGTAAATTACCTACACTAGAATCAATAGTTATGAATAAGGAAATGTTTGCTACTGTTTACCAAATTGATAATTTTGTACACAATAGAATAAAGAAGCTATATAGATATGAATATATGATAAGTATAAACAATAAAATACCTAACAAACTATATTTTAATATGCAAAAATATTCCTCTGTATAGACTAGGACATCAGAAATGTACAGAAACTACTCGATTTCAGAAAAAGAGCCATGATACTTGAGAGAAAAGAAACATGTGCAGAGGCAGAATTAAGGTCATTTCTGCGACATATCACATAGTAAGAAGGAATACAGTTCAATGGTAATATAAACAGATCCTTAAATAAAACCAGAAAATAAAACCTGATTTTGAGATCGTGGAAAACATTGAAAGCTTTCAAACACCAAGTGACATGGCCAAGACAGAATTTCTGAATGATCCTCTCATTTCAAGAAAAGGATGTTAATCCTGTGGCATTGTACAGCAGAGAGGGTAAGGTACCCTAAACTCTCACATAGGGATGAACTCTTCTTGGGGACAGCTCAGCCATGGAATGGGCAAGTTCTTCATTCATGGAATCTTAACTTCCATGCTGGGCTTATACCACATTCTGTAAACAATTTCAAGCCACAGGTAACAGAAGACAAGCTCTTTTGCAGTCGCCCAAACCAAGACTAAGTGGATCTTTATTGAACTTCTTGTGTGTGTTTGTTTGTGTGTGTGTGTGTGTGTGTGTGTGTGTGTGTGTGTGTGTGTGAAAGAAGAGAGACCACTCAATCTTTTCAGCTATAACAAATGCATAGCTAGCCACAGTATGTCTGAGGAAGGAAAGAAGCATTACTGTAGAATGTTCATGAACTTCTATGGTATATATAATTTCACCATGACTGAATTCAAACTAAGATCTATCATCCAATTAAAATTTTTTTCTAAAACGTGATTAGTGGGACTCATAAGTAATTATATCTGTAAATGAAGTTCATAAGACTACAGCTGGGATGAGCAAAACCTGGGTCTAATCCCTTTGATTCCTACCTCAATTTTGGCTGTGTGTGGAAATGTGATTTGATTGCTCTATTTTCAATGTATATTTTCATTAAAGTCCTATACTTTATATATTTCTTTAAAACTTTTTATATGTAAAATACATTTCACTTCCTCTGCTCTCGAAAAGTGTCAGTTTTCTTCTGGTGATCTTCTGAACACTTAGTAGCCTTAACTATCTCTCACAAAAAACACTAGTGTACTAGACTCTGCCAGGATGTACAGAAAGGCATGATGGGACATCGATGGTTGTTTGTGACGTTTGGCTTAAACCATTGTCTTGACACAACCAAAAATCACCTGGGAAGAGAATCTCAATGAAGAATTGTTAAGTTTCAGTTGGCCTGTGGGCTACTTATGTGGAAGACCATGATAACTAAGTTAATGTATATGAGGAGGACTTATCGAGTACAACCAAGCAGATCACCATTGTCCAAGCAGGAAGGTCCTGAAGCTGAGCACAGCAAGTAGCATGAATGTGCTTCTTTCTCTTTGATCTTCACTATAAATATGACATGGATAGCTGTTTCAAGTTTCTGCCTCCTTGGATGGCCTCCAAATAATGGAGTGTGACCTGGAATCACAAGCTAAAGTAAACCTGGTCTCCCCAGGGCTGCTTTTTCTTGGGGTGTTTTGATTCAGCGATAAAAATGAAGTTAGACCACTGATAAAAAATCTTCAACACTAGTTTTACATTTAGACAACTTGCCTGGAAGAGATCTGTATCATTACACACAGAGATACTCATCTGTGCAGTTTGCTTACTACCTTATACCACTAAAATCTGAGGGGTTTTCCTCTGTAAAATTATGTATAATTCTGATTATATTCTGATTTATTCTCTGTTGGTCATTCTTCCCAGAGTCTCACTTTACTCTGTGAGTGTTGTGGGCCATCGATCTCTATAGAGCAAATGCCATTGCTACTTATCAATGGCCAATAAAACCTCGAAGCACTAGAACCCATTTTCCAGACTTTCAGTTAATCAGCATTGCTTTTACATGTACTTTTTAGGCAAAGAGATAAATCACAGGACAGAGTGCAACTGAGCATGTCAGTTCGACTGAGCATTCTTAACTCATGTGCCTAACAACAGTAAGCAATGTAATATTCCTAGAAACGTCTACAGAGTGGAGTTCATTCTGGTGCATGCTGAAGGACCTTCATGTTTGGTGAAAGGTTGCTCTGATTCTATCTTCTCATTTCTGTCCCATTCAGGATAGAAACTGTCATCTCAATCCTGAGACTTCACTTTAAAATAAGTATCACAGTGATTCTGTCACCACAGCCCCACTGTTCACC
>JAJTUV010003370.1:0-59576 GCA_021653895.1 Mastomys natalensis | reverse complement strand
GGGGTAGCTGGCTTTATTGCAAAAAAGCCATAATTCAATAGACTTCCTGAGAGTTGGGCGATGGCTTTAGGAGTCAGGGTGGGCCTGAGATTTGTTTCCTGGGTGACAGTCTCTAATATGCTTAGTTTTGAAATATGTATTCTCCCTCGAATGCTAAAGTAATTCTGTCTCCCCACACCAACCAAAGCCGGATGCAAGATTCCATTCTGTACAAAAACCTTTCTATCAATATTTTTGTAAGCTTTAGTCTTCATGGCTCTGAGAAAGAGCCACATAGCCTTGGCTCTCTTCCAACAGTTAAGAACTGGAATAGACACATCAAGCTACATGTGATCAATATTTGGTTTAAGTTGCTTAGCACTTAATAAATAGCTTTCGGCATCTTGGAATGATGTCTGAGATTAAAATATTGACAACGCAATTAATTTGAGTTGAGTCGAATGGAGTATTACAACGTATTGATTCTAAATTATGAATAGCTTGGTTGCTCTCCACAAACTGATGGTGAAGAAAGCATCCATAACTCACTAAACTTGGAGAAGGTGAGATGGTGCCAACCTAGAACTTTGTCTCCTAGTGACTAGTGTTCATGGTACTGGAAAGTACTCTATGCTACTAAGGAGAACGCCAAAACCAACCCAACTACAAAGCCTTTGCCCTACAATAGTCACCTAGCTGCAAGGTATGCTGTCGAAATTAGTGGCAGAAATGTGGGCATAACCAACAACTATCTGACTGGATTTAAGGCCTACTCCATGAGATGGGACCTATGCTTGGCACTGCTCAGGTAGCCAAGAAACCCAATACTAGATAGGTCAGGGACCTAGGGGAAATCTAAATACTGCTATTCAGCTAAAGGAATATGGCAATAAAATGACTCCTAATGACTTTCTGACATACTCATAGAGCAGTGTCTTGCTGATCCATCATCAAAGGAGCTCCCTCCTGTAGGAGATAAGTACAGAGACCCACAGGGGGACAATGTGCAGAGAGTAAGAGACCTTGGAACACTCCATCTTAAATGGGATGTCTCTATCCAATCCCTCCCCTCAGGGCTCAGGGAACCTTGCAGTAGAGAAGAGGAAGATTGTAAGAGCCAGAGGGGACAGATGACCCCAAGGAAAGGAGTCTTTCCTAACACAGTAGGACTGACAGACATGAACTCACAGAGACTGTGGTGGCATGCAAAGGGTCTACATGGGTCTTAGCCAGCTGGGTCTCAGCACTGAGAGGGGACATGAGCTCCATTCCTAACCCAGAAGCTATCTCCAACTGGTAACTGTTTGCAAAGGAAAAATTTCTTTTCTCCAATGGAGATACATAAACCACACTTAAGGGCAGTCCTATCAACCGTAGATGGCCAACACAAAAGTAACTCAGTGATGTTTATGAAGATTCCTTTTCTCACAATGTTTTGTCTGGGAATTACTTTTATTATTTTTCGTTCTTTTTGTTTGTAGGTCTTTTGCATAGATATGATGGTTTCTGGCATCGTGTTTTATGGGGTTTCTGTATATGTAAACGTGTGTCTCTGTGCATGTATGTGTGTCTTGTGCTTCTTCTTCGGTTCGTTTTCTTCTGTTGGCTTGTCTCCTCCTGTATCCATTTGTTTCTTTTTATGTTATCTTATTATTATGTTTTAGATGTCTGTCTGTATTCTCATAGAGAGAAAGACGCGGTGCAGGTTTGTGTGGGTGGGGAGCTGGGAGGGATCTGGGAGGAGCCGTATGAAAAAATTCTATTTCCAAAAATTAAAAAAAAAGGGATTATATATCCATAAAAGACACCAGACAAAAAAATCCTTGTGATAAATACGTAAATTATGACTAGCCTCTATTAAATTTATTTTTCTCTGCCTGTCAGTTGTTAACATCTTTCAATATTGTAAGGTTATTAAATGCTGCTCTAAAAATCCTAAGTATTGATAGACCTACATTCAGTAAAAATATCCATATACATAAAATAAAAACAAAATAAGTCCTCCCCCAAGTTTAATGATTAATTTACACATGAAGAAGATAAGGCATCACAGAAGGCATAAAGGTAGCTGACTATGTTGTTTGGCAGACAGGCTAGAAAATGTGCCCAGAACGACAGCACTCCCAGTACCTGAAAATGTGGGGACCTCTGCCTGCCCATCCTCAGTTGTTCAGCCTTCCTGATACCCCAAAGTGTGACAGATGCTATGGTGGCCCCAATACTGAGAGAACCCAGAGCCTGAGCCACATGAGGTTTCAGTCTGGGACTGGGTTGTGTGGTGCAGAGTCACATGCTTCTTGGGGAGCATGCAGAGGGTAGCCCGCTCTGCCTTGTGTGAGGACAGGACACGTGGCGAGGTCAGCCTAGCATGCATCCAACAATTAATGAGTCCTGGAGTGGATGCCTGAGTGGCGTAAGGAGACTGTGGTGCCCTGGAGCTCAAGAATGTGGGGGCATCTCCAAGTGGTGGCAGGTGGAGGGTGGGTCCATGTGACTGGTCTGTGAGTCAGGTGAGCATATGGGATGAGGCCTGGGGCTGCAAGACAATAGCCAATGGGACTGACATTGAGCATTGAGTTTTACATTCTTAGAAGAACGAGACATGTTTAGGTAGATGTGATGAGACACGGCAGCAGAGGAATGTGGAGGGAGAGGCCTTTGCTGGGGCATACGGGAGGTTGGAGGCCATCTTGGTTTGGGAGCTCTGAGTCTGTGATATTTGCAGGATGCTTCATAGCTGTTGGACAGGGGGCTCCGTTTCTGATGATCGAAGCTCTATAAATGGTAGGATAGAAAGATTCACACGGCTTTCGGACTTATGCCAAGCTCGTCGCTCAGCTGCTCTTGTTTTAGGTACATCCAGGTGTATTTTAAACCTGGAAACAAAGACATGCGAGATCAGTCTTTTCTCAAGAGTCTAATACATACCAACTAGACGTGAATCCATGACAGCTAAAGTGAGCAGGATTGAAGTCTCTTTCCTGGTCACTTGGGAAGATGTGACCCCTGCTTCTACAGTTGGGTCGTTCATTCCTTAACTACAGCAACGTGAAGTTTGGCTTCTCCCTTCTTGTTTGATCTCTTCCCCCACAAATATGTCCCTTCTGCTTTCAAGTCACATGTTTTCCATGATCTTCCTGCCCTACCCCTAGAACCCTTCCTCCCCATGTCTTACACACACACACACACACACACGTCTTATTTATCTTAATATATAGCTCCATGTATTTTCCTGCAAAAAGCCTATCTCCTAATTTTTCTGTGTGGCTAAATAAAATTCCATTGTGTGGTGGACACATGGGCTTGTTCCATTTCTCAGCTGTGGTATTTCAACTCTAATCTAAAATCAAACCTGACTGATAGATTTTTTTTTCATTTTCTACATACCTGTTTACTTATGTTTGAATGTAGAGAGTTTAATTTTGACTTTCTTCCCAGTGCCCCAGTGAGAAGCATCACATTTCACTCTGTAACCAGCCACCCTAGATGGGACTCACACCACCAATGCCTTGTGAATAAGCAGCAGTTGAGAGATGTTCCTAAGCCACTTTGAGGTAGATCGAGTCTACCCGATGGGTGGGCATGACCTTTGACTCATCCTGCACGTCTCTGCATAAACTAGCAGTTGGTGCATTGAGTCATGCTATGATTTCCTCATAACTATGTGAGAAAGACATCATACGCCTACAGTCTCACATATGCCTTGTTGCCTGTCTGGTAACCAACCATCTGACCCGGCCTTGAGATCTGTGTTTTCTGCAAGGTTCTCCTGTGGATGCTGGGGGTCTATGTGGGGGTGTCCCTGGCTGGATGCCTCACTTGTCTCTTCAGAGAACTACTGTTCTTATCTTGCTACTCTCCTTGGTGTAAGCCTGTGGGCTTAATGGGAGCACCTCTACCCTTCCATTTGGTGCTCCACTCAGGGGTGGGTGCTTCACCTTCCTAAGGTAATAGATCTCTTCCAGCATGGGTCTCTTCAGAAGGCCCCTCCGTGGTGGCTGAAGCTGTCACCCCTACACCGTAGATGTACTTGCAAACCTGAATGTCCCTCTCATGTAGAAGCTCTATTTCACTGAGAAGGGGATGCTCCCTGAACCCCTGTGGAGCGGAGAAGCAAGAAAGGAGATGGGGACAGGATACCCATTGGCTCTGGGTTCCTGGTTCCCATTCTTCTGCCCAAGTTTCCTTATCTGGAATTTGTTCTTCCGTGGGAACCACAGCTCAGGGTGTTGGATGATATGCCGTTGAGGTGCTGCCTCAATTGATCTATAGCTTCGGGTCAGCTATTCCTACTGGACCGTGCCTCACACCTATGACCTATGATAGGCAAGGGGACAGAGAGGGACTGGCTGAATATAAGAGTCAAGGAAAGCAAAGATCTTTGGGTGTTTTCCAGGATAGATTCCCCAGAATATCCTACCATTAATCATGATTGAATTTATCACCAGCCTCTAGACCTCCTTTCCTATAGTATGGTATCAAATTAAACCATTCTGTTTGGACGGAGATTTCAAAACCTTCCTAATATGCCTTGATGTGGAGTAGAAAGTATTATGCCTGCCATGCGCTGTGGTGAAACTGCAGGCAGGCAAGCTTTGTGGTGGTGTTGGTTTTGCTGTGGAACCACAGGGCTCATGACAGACCTTATTGACAGACAGGCTGTTGTTTGAAAAGCTGAACACACTGCACTGGCCTGGCAGGAAAGAAAGGAATCTTCGCTTGGCCGTGGTATCCATTTCTGCATGTAGCTGATTCCTTTGTTAGGGCAGACAAAGAGAGACAAATCGCATGCAGGCTTTCAACTCAGTATCAAATTGGAGAACATGTATAGTGTGATTCATTCAGTCTTCTGGTGCCAGGATCATTGCCAATAAGACAATGAGCCTCGATATTTGATTTGTCCACGGCTGTGCAATGCCAGGCTTGTGGGGACACAGACTGGGCAGAGCTGTATGCTGCAGTCAGGAGACATGGTGACGTCTCACTGGTCCAGGAAATTTGCAGAGGTCTGTCTATCTCTTATTGGCTTTTGTCTGTCAAACATTGGGACTGGTGTTTGTCCTGCTGCAATCACTGTCCAGATGGGTCTGGCTAGAGTTAACACCAAGTCAAGGCTTCTGCCCATACAAAGAAGAGTTCTAGGATTTTTTTTGTTTTGTTTGTTTTGTTTTTACTTTATTGTGTTACTATATGCAGAAGTTATGCAATTTAAAGAGACAGTTATCATTTTATGATCCTAAGAATGTGGAGGCTTGGTAAAATCCCATTATGAAATAATTTATTGAAAACAAATGAGTCCTCATAATTCTCCATAGGGCCATAAGTTGACTTTGGGATGAAGCTTTTAAAATGTTTATGAATCATGGTATTAGGTAGGTTTTTATCTTTTACTGGATTTACAAGTAAGGTATGGGGTGGGACTGCAGCTCAGGGATGGAGAGAGTATGTCCTCACATCTTATATTTTGTACAAAATGTAGATTGCTTTCTAAGCTTGGGAACCTCGTGCTGCCTACCTGGGTCTGTCCTTCCTTGGGCCCCAGTTTCATACCTTCAGGACCACAGTGCCCTGCCTCACGTGTCTGCAAGCTCAAACTTCATTGTATTTTGGAAAGTGGTTGATATATATGTCATAGCACCCTTCATACTCGACTCAATTCCAACCTCTTGGCTGAACCCCAGCACCTAAGGCTACAGCCTTGACAATGCTTACCACAATACCAAGAACTCACAGAAACAACAGATCAGCCTTCACTGATACGATGTTTCCAAACTTTGTCCCAGGAACTCTTTCTTCACCACTACCAACGAAAGAAACTTTAGAAATACAAATTAAAGCTGGGCATGGTGGCATATCCTGAATCCCAGCACCCTGAGGCAGGAGGATGAGGGCAGCTTGCGGGTACATAGCTAGGCCTTATCAAAAAGAAAAAAAAAAGAGAAAGAAAAAAGTGCAGAAGATTCAAGCAACCTGCACGAACCTCTTGTGATCTCTGATAAGGTGTCCTGTGGCTCTAGGACTTTACATGTTAGATTTTACATGGTAGGACTTTACATATTACGACTTTACATGTTAGACATTTCTATTCTCTTCCATCTTTAGGACTTATGAATTATGCTGTAATCCTTTAGTAGATGGAAGTTATATTTAATGAAGACTTTCGTGTTTTATTTGTTTTCTTGTAGCAAATATCTTGGGTCCAGGTACTCCCTTCCATTTGTCTATACTGTAACCCTGACTGTGGAGCAGACATCACCCAGGGCTCAGTGTGTTCTCAACAGCCTCACCAGGACTTGGGGTGAGAGAGGGAATCACATGGAAGTCCTTCAGTATCTCCCTTCCCTTTCCTCCCTTTTTGAAAGACTCCTTAGGTCCCATACAGATGAGAGGAGCTGATAGCCAGGTTTCTGTATCCACTCTGGGTCAGGAGGAGGCTCTACCATGATAAATTAGATCTTGAAAACGTCCCACAGGCCCATGTGCTGAAGGCTAGGGCCCCAGGGCCCAGCTATTGGGAAACAGGGTAGGGGACTTTAGGAGGATGGGCTAGTAGGGGTCCTTAGGTATTTAAGGCCATGTCTTCTATGGGGACCTGGAGACTGTAGCCCTTCCTTCTTCTGTTTGCCTCTTAGTTTCCTAGCTCAGGAGGGGTGTAAATTCTGCTTCCGTTTCCCCATATTGCCACCCAAACACCTCAGCAGGTGCCTGAAGCAATAGGTCCACCTCATTTTGGACTGAGGGCTCCAAAACAAACCATCTTTCTCACAGGCTCATGATACACTTTGGAATAGACGAATGAAACAGCCCTCCTGGGTTCCATATGCTTACATATGCTTACCTGTCCTACACGCATATAACTAATCCAGGCTCCTGGCTTCCTTCAAAATACATACATACTGAACAAGTGTGAGACATTACAAAACACCAAACAATAACAACAACACAACAACTTTCCTGTCACTGTGGCTAAAATATTGGACAAAAGCAACATACAAGAGAAGCAATTGATTTTGGCTCACAGTCCAAGTTACAACCATCAGGGGAAAAGTCACTGCAGCAAGAGCTCAAGGCAGCTGCGCCCTTGGCATCTGCAGCCTAGAAGCAGACAGCGACTGTCCTAGCTTCATTTCTGTTGATGTGATTAAAACCCTGGCAAAAAAAGCTACTGTATGGAGGGGAAGGGTTCCTTCTGCTCGTGATTCGAGTCACAGTCTCTTACTGTAGGGAAGTTGAGGCAGAGACGCGAGGAGTCTAGTCATATTCAGTCAGGAGCAGAGAGGATGAACACTTTCTCTACTCTTATCTGATTCAGAACCCAAAACCAAGGAACTGTGCTGCCCATGTTTAGTATGGGTCTTCCCCCATCCATTAATATAATTAAGACAGTCTCCCACAGACACGCCTATCCCAACCTGATCTAGACAATCCCTCAAGGAGAGTCTCTTTCCACATGGTTCTATATCATTTCTAGTTGACAGTTAATTAAAGTGCCACCATGATGATGACCGCTTGTATTCAGCTCACTTTTTCCTATTTTATGTAATCCAGGATCTAGCCCAGGGAATGGTGCCACCCACAGTGGACAGACCTTCCAGCCTCAATTAACCTATAGAAATAATCCACATAGGTGTGCTCAGAAGCCTGTCTCCTAAGTGATCCTAGGTTTCATCAAATTGACAATTAATCATCACATCACTGTTAAATTTGTAATCATGTTACAAGAACCAAGGTTGCCTCCTCTGTAGGCTCATCTAACCAGAGACAGAGGTGTGACTCCAAGGTAGTACGGCCTTTACCTTTTGGGCCATTCTTCCAAGGCTGAACCAGAGACCAGAAGGTGAGTGTGGCATGCCCACCCCACCTCCTGACAATCACATTGCCTTCTTCCTGCTCAGTGACATCATTGCTTTATGGCTTCTCTTGGCAAGACACATCTTCCTCTAGTTGTAAGCAGGCCTAACATTCATGGGCTTAGAAATTGTGTGGCTTAGAGAACACTGGATGATCCAGAACTTCTGCTCCACAGCCCTGATCTAATTCTCATTCCTTCTCCCTCCAGACAAACTAGCAGTTACAAAGGCTGTTTATTGTCCTGGCCTCCTTTTCTTTTTCCTGATACGAAGACCAGAGTGATTTCTTTGTAGAGAGCTACTTTGAATATAGACATGAATGCAAGATCAACAGGTTCTCCCCTACAAGAGTGATGCTTGTAGAAAATATACAATTTTAAACATTTCTTAAAAATAATTTGGGTTCCTAATGCATTTTGCCATGTGCTTATTAATTCTGATAGTAACCTTAAACTTACTGAAACAACCCAAACTTCTGAAAATCTAGCTACATAAAAAATAGCTTCTCTCTTGATTGACTGACTTCAATCTTGTGTTCCACAACCAGACTTGTCTGCACTCAAGTGTCAGCTTCTCTATTTTTGTCTAGAGTTGTAGACAGTTAGTTAGTTAGTGCTGAGGCTTCTTGGTTTGTTTTTCCCTTGGAACTTTCAGTATTTCTTGCTTAGCCACCTTATAGAAGTTATTCAAATGGCTTGCCTTTAAACAATGGAACCAGCAATTAGAAATAATATTTTTTTTCCACACTCAATATATTATCCTCTGGAAAATATTGATTTGGCACCTACTGCCTACCTCATACAACGAGAAATTCATGACATATTTATATATGACCACTTTTCCCCAAAGAACTTGACACTGTCTAAAATAATGGTATTGGATCATTACATCTAAAATTCATTATTGTAAGGCAAAATGAAAAAGAAACAAATAAATAGAAGAGACTGAGGGGGCCACTCTATCAATGGATACAGATAAGGAGTTGCCTGTAGTACCTAGTCCCCCAGCAGGGGGATGGAGAACCATGACAGGTTGGTTAGCCCCATGACTAAGAATGGGTATGTGGTACTCATCTTTGAACAGAGGGAAACGGGGTGGCAGAAGAATCCCCTTAAGAACTCAGAGAGTAGCTTTCTCAAGTGATAGGGTTGACTCAATGGGGCTTGGGGAGCACACAGAGGAGGTAGGAAAAGGAGGGCACGCTAAGAGACTTACCCAGGCCAGCCTGGCTGAAGTTTCCTGGTGCAGACTGGAAAGGAAGTGCAGTGGGTAGAGGTGGTTTGTACAATAGTTAGGCACCTTCCCTCTAAGCAGTTTGGATTTGGGCTTTTGCATTAGTGTAAGAATGCCAGGATGGTGTGAGGAAGGACAGGCTGGAGGCAAAAAGCCAGCTGTATGTTAGCTATAGTTAGAATTAGGTAATATTTCTGCAGAGAATGGGGGTTCAGAATCCTCAGAGCAGAAGAACAAACTGGAAGGCTGGGAACATGAAGGGAAGAGGAAATCTCACAAAGAGATGGTCCTAGGGAATCTACCTTAGCTGGTTGATGGGCAGACAGGAAAGGGTTGGAGATGAACCAACCTTCCAGTTGGTTTCCAGTGACAGCATAAATGACTGGGGCCACTTGTGATATTGGGCACTTTTAGAAATTGTTGGCATGGAAATTGTAGCTAGCCAATGAGCGTTGAGTGTTCTGGGAAATGCCAGACAGGTGGGACATATGTGATACACAGAGAAACGGACATTGTGAGGAAAGGGGGCCATATCTTCTGCAGATGCGTGGGAGGTGACACCCATGACCTGTTTAACCAGTAAGCCAGGCTCAACCAGCCTCATCCAAGCACAGCAGACTTCGGGTGTTTCTTTTGAACAAAAATAAAAGCAGAATTGTCGGCAGGACAGTGCCTGGGAGAGTCGGACAGGGATCTCAGACTTGAGTCCAGTTCTCCTCCTCTGCCAGAATTTCTTGTTTTTAAAACAGAGAGTTTAAGGGACCATCCAGTTCACCTCTCCTGAACCACCTATCTTGCCAAGTCTTGAGCCAGAGAACACTGGTGTGGAAAACTCCATTCCTAGGGTGCTGGTGACAGGCACTCCCTGGTCCTTGCAAGGAGCCCCCAGAGAACCCAAGAGCAAGGCTGCCTGCCAGACAGCCTCTACGTTCTGCCAACATGCTGCCTGACATTGCTCACAGCGCATTTATCATCTGAGGGAAACCTCAAGCCTGGTTTTTGTAGTGTTGGGGGTTGCTACTTTGGGCTTTCAGCTTAGGTGAAAGCAGAAGTTTATAGAGGGCCCTGGTTCTCAGGTCCCAGGCTTGATACCAATATACACCCAACTGTGGGTTTTGCCAGCTGGTAGAGCTTTGTAGAGCCTGAAAATTTGGCCTTCTTTCTCTACAAATGTTAAAAGTCTGTGGTCTTGCACCATCATGATCTATCTGTGGGATTTGTTTGTGAGGTTTC
Source organism: Mastomys natalensis (assembly GCA_021653895.1). Lineage (NCBI taxonomy): Eukaryota > Metazoa > Chordata > Mammalia > Rodentia > Muridae > Mastomys > Mastomys natalensis. The sequence continues at coordinate 49,281 of JAJTUV010003370.1, read as the reverse complement.
ACCAGGCCTTGGGAGCCAGCTGTAGCGTGAAACCCTGCATATGCCCGTCAGAAAACTCCCAGGGCTCTATGGGAGCCTGCAAATGAGAGAATGGGTATTTTGACCAACTGTGTGGTGTGACAGTGAGGGATCTCGGGAGAAAGGCACACCCAGTTATGTAGGAAGCAGCAAGCTGTATGGGGTCCATAGCTGAGGTTCTTGCAAAGGGCTGTGTATGGAGTGTTAGTCAGAGATGACCAGTCGTGGGCCTTTCAAGTGTAGAGCTCAGCTTCAAAAACTCTGAGAGCAGAGGTTTGGGGGTGAAAGCAGAGATGGGCTGGTGTCAGGGCTCTAGAAAGACATTCAGCAACACAGTGACTCATTCATGTTGCCATCAAGGTGGAGGATTGTCTAGATTGTGTGGGGATGTAGCACAGGCACAGTGGGGCCATTGAGATATCAGGGCTACACACAGTGTGGCAGAGCTGCAGGGGTAAGGGGAGGAGGGAAACTTCTATCAGCTTCCTCAGTAAGAGTGAAACAGAATTTTCTGGAGGACATGACCCATGAGCTATGAACTTGTGTGCTGCAGTCCTGGAGCGTTATAACACATGCCAGGGACATTTGCTTCACATATGTATGTACTAGACCTCAGGATGCCTGGCTGGCAGGCATGATTTGTGCCTGTCATTGGGCTCACGCTTGACACGGAAGCCTCTCACCATGCTTCATGTCACCATTTCCAGCGACCTATCGGAATATTAGCAGTGATGATGTCTCCACTTCCTGTGGAGGAGGCATGCGAGCCTACCATTTCAACTCAAAGCCTTTATCATCTCTGATGAAGAAGGCATTTCAAAATACAGGGCATCTGCATTCTGGTCCATGTGAGTATATGGAACACATCAGTTCACCCAAGTGGTAACTTCCTGTTTTGATCACCTTTGGGCAGGTCACGGAGAGGCTGACTCTGGTGATATAGAGTGTGAGCGAGCACCTTTATTCTAGAGCATGTGCAGACGCAACTTCCCAAACAGTAAGTGGTGGATGTTCACAGTTGTTCCCCACTGGAGGCCTGGTCCCAGGGGCAGAGGAAGGCTGAAGCAGAGGGAGAATAGACCTCTGCCAGGCCCGGGCTCTCCATCCTCCGGGCCACAGTCACCTGTAGGGTGACCTCAGGAGTGAAGTTGTTTGTTGGCTATTTCACTCAGGGACTTGGACCAGGAGAAGGGAAGCCATCTCAGCAAAGAGAGTGACTTCAGAGGGCTATTGCCGATGGCAGGTGTTAACAGGCGTAGTTCATGCCATGGGAAGGCACAAGGTCAGTGGCCATGCTCAGTCGTCCCTTCAAAGATCTGACATGAAAACTCCCTCATGTTTGTCCAGAAGCCTCAGATGGAGAGGCTGCCTACATAATCCAGCAACAGCCCCAAACAAGAGGAGAAACAAAGGCAGGATAGAAGGGACACAGGAAGGTGGCTACATATGCAGGTCTTGGTTGGTCTCCCCTGAATGGCTTCATGAACACCTGAAACAGGAATCTCTCTTTGACTTCATGTAAGACCCTCCAGTAGAAACAGTCAGTTTCTGGTATCTGGGGACTCTGGATGCAGCGGCTGAGGTAGGGACATAGCTTAGGCATGCATGGAAACAGTCTCATGGCGTGCCTCACTCCAGAAAGGGTTAACCAAGCCAAACCCAGAACAATTGTCATGGACCTGACACCCTATTGGTAACCTTAGCTTTCAGTGAACAAGTTCTTCAAGAAGGCAATTGATATTGGTTTCTCCAGCTTGAATCTCAATTTCTAAAAGGGTTTCAGGGAGTTAAAGACTCCTTTCTCCAGACATTTCCAGAGCTCTATATAAGCTTTCCCTTTTCCCAGTTCACGGGCAACACCTCGAGGCATCCTCGGCAGCTCTCAATTAACCTTATACCATTGAGACACACCATTTCTTCCCAAGGCCTGACAAGTCCCCATCTAGTTTCCCTTTCTGCTCTATGTCATACCTACTGGTTTTCTACAGCAAAGACATGTCACAACCCAGTCAGTTTTCAGCTGTGGGTAAGAGAGACAGAAGGCTGGCTTCCGAAGGGCTACTTGGAGCCCAAGTATGTTTGCGGAGGCAGGCCGCTATTTCTATGATAGGAGTCACAGCCTTCTGAATTACTAGAGGGGATCCCAAGGGATGGGTAGACCCCCAGTACTGTCAACAGGAATCATTTACATGCCCATGTCTGTAGACCTGACTTAGTAATGCTGTAGAATTATTTTCAGAGAGAAGGACTGGATAACAAAGACATGAGTTCAAATCATTTGTAGAAAATTAAAGAATGTTCTCCTAGCCTTTTCTGTCTTACTTCGGACAATATTAGGGCATAAACCACAAGATTATATACTTTCTCTGAAGAGCTCTCTATAAGCAAAGACTGGAAAAATGATGTGGGCATAATGTTTTTATATACCATGTAAAGGTTAACCTTATGTTATTCAGAAATGCTGATTTCTCTGCCCTCATGTCTTGTTTCAATCTGGACACAGCACTGTAATGCTTATACCAAGAATCTCCTGTCTCAAGTTTGTGAAAAACAAATTCTTGCCATTTATTCTCTGCCTTGTCAATAAATGCTGATCACTCAATGGCTGAGCAGAACAGAGAATAGGGCGGGACATCCACTAACTAGAGGAAGGAGAGAGGGAGAGAGGGAGATTTAGATCAGCTGGCAGGGTGCAGAAAGTGGAGCCATGGGAAAGGGGTCTGGAGAAAGACCATAGAAACATACCTGAAGCCCAAAGGGCCAGGTCAATGGTAATATGCAAGTGTCATGGGATGGGACTGGGAGGTAGCCAGATTAGCATGGGATTAGCATGGGGCTGGGAGGTAGCCAGATTAGCATAGAAAGGAAATATAGATCATTTAACTACTCAGCTATTGAAGTGCAGTTTTAAATAAGTCTTAGTTTCCTGTGTGATTATTAGGGGAATAGGATAAGGTAAAGAAATATAGCTGGCAGATTAATTCGCTGTTACATTTATATTAAGAATAATTTATTTACACTTGCAATATAACATGATATCCCTAAACGTTTGAGCTATCCTGATGGAGTCAGCTACATTAGCAGAACAGGCAAGGACTAGGTCCCTTGGACAAAAGTGCTATGATATGATGAATATTAGCATAAATTCAAGTTGACATTCTGTCCATCTGTCCTCTTTCCAGAGTAACACCTTCAGGCTGATGGACTCCCTTAACTCTGCCCACATGGCTCCTGTGCCAGGGTTCAACACTTTGGCTTGCCCATTTTGTATGGTCAAGATTAAAATTTCGTCATACAAGAGAGCACTTCAGTAGGATCAGGCTATCAGAACTCAGTTACCTCTATCTGGAAGGTAGTCAAGAGAACCAGCTCTTTATCTCAGAATAGACTAGAAGCCCTGAACACAGTAGAAACCCCACTATTTGGTGATTCTCTAGGAGGTCAAATGGTTGTGCAGTCGTTTGCTAACCCCTTGACCTCAAGACAGGGGACAACAAGATGAACACATCAAGTCCCACCTGTTTGTCATCCTATCTGGAAAAGAACTTCCCCTGCACAATCAGAATCACTTGGCCACAACGCAGGGGAAAGATTATGACTGAAGAATCTATTACATTTCAGAAACAGGCTCCTCCTAAACATGACTGTTTTGACCAAAGATTCTTGATACTATTGTTTTCATTTTCTCTGACAGTTGGTTTTATGAGCCTCTATGCTCGGTGGCCTTGGATTTGCCAGATACAAAACATTTCAGGGACATAACCCCTGGGAGTGATTGGTTCTGTGTGGATGGCGAGTGGCAGCTGTAAGCTGACAAAATGAACTCAGGTGGATATAAACTCTCTGATATTCATCTCAGTAACGAGTGACTACTGATGAGAACAACTTTTAAAGATTTATTTTTACTATATTTAATTATGTGTATGTGTTTAGGTATGGGGACATGAATGAAGATGCCTATAATGACCCAGGGGCCAGAGTATAGTATCTTTTCCCAACCCCCAGAACTGGAACTACAAGTGGTTGTGAGCCTCTTGATATGGGTGCTGGGAATGGAATTTGAGTCCCTCGGAAGAGCAGTACATGGTCTTAACCACTGTGCTATCTCTCCAGCCCTAATGAGAATAATTTAAAAACACAAATGAACAAAACAAAGATAGATGGTGAAATCCTAAGGCTCATTTTTGGGTCAAAAGAATTCACATGACTGTTGGTCACGTCTGCAAGCTCAGTGCAGGTTCTACATACAGCGGTTCCTGGTGGGGAGACAAACATGGGACACTTGATTGACAGCAAATATGTCATCTGTGTAGGGTGCCTGACAGAGGGAGATATTCTACAGTCAGACAGAGGAACACATGAATCTCAAAAGGGACACTGGAGAGGTGAATACCAGTGGCTCTAGAAACCACTATCTCCTGTCTCTCTACTGACCCTGGACCGAGGTCAAGAAAATGTCTGCAAAGACCTGGATAGCAGAAGGGCTGTGTCTGTCTTTTGTCCTGATGAATCTTTGGATGAGTTAATGTAAGGTTTCTGGCAGATGCACAAGACAGAGAGGTGGCTGGACCCGGGGGGCTCCATCAGAACCCCAACAGGGTGTCACCTTGGAAAAAGGACAGGCAGATGGAATGCCAGCATTTCACAACGACCCTGGCTGCAGTCAGCCGATCATGAAATCTCCTTCTCATCAAATCATAGAGTTCTCAGGCCAGCTGAAAGCATTTAAGATGGAGCGCTCCGCTCATCTGGGAAGGTGAAGTCAGGAAGAGTTCAGAGCATGGAGTTGCCAGAGCCCCTGCTGTTCCAGGAAGCTTGGGAGGCAGGCCTGTAATCCATCTCTGTCTGGCCTTCAACCCTGACCTTATGAAGCAGATCAGGGCCAGAGGTAACAGAAGCAGAGAGCTGACGTGGCCAGGCAGTGAGCACTGAAGATGTGTGCTTCCGTGTGTGTGTGTGTGTGTGTGTGTGTGTGTGTGTGTCTGTGTGTGTGTCCTGTAGGAGGAAGTCCCAGGTGCATGGCATGGATTACCTGTGTTCTTCAGATGAAGATTCAGCTGCTGAGAGATTAAACCCTGGATCTGTCTTGTACACAGCTCAGACAGGATCTACTATCGCCACCGGTTCCTTCCCTCTTTGCTCTGGGCCCTTGTTTCACAGGCCCCTGTTTAAAGAAATTAGTGGAAGCAGGCAGGGCCTGGTGGTACATGCCTTTAATCCCAGCACTTGGAAGGCAGAGGCAGGTAGATCTCTGAGTTCAAAGCCACCCTGGTTTACAAGCTAGTTCTATGACAGTCAGAGCCATATGGTGAAACCTTGTCTCAAAAAATCTAAATAAATAAATAAACAAAAAAACTAAGGAAATGAGCGGAATATTTAAGTAAGTCCTCCCATCCCATCCTTCCATCCCAGTGGCACCCAGTCCAGTTCCCACATAAAGCCACGTTTATTCACCTGGAGGGGGGGTCTGCTGAGGGAGGGGCAAGAATGAAGGGGGACACGTTTAGAACCTTGTACTTGGTCCCTTTCATGTTCACACACACACACACACACACACACACACACACACAGACACACACACACACACACACACACACACACACACACACACTTAAATATATTGTAAGTGATTCTGAATGTGGAAGCCGTAGTTTTGGTTTGAAGCAGTCAGCTTCCACCCAGCTGTCCCCAGGGTGGTCTGTGTCTTTCTCACCTTCAGATCATGCTTTCTCCGTTGAGGATTGATGGTGATAATGGTTTGAACCTGTCTCAACTCCTTGGGACCCTTTGGAGTGCAAGGTGACCCTAAAGATAGACTCTGAAACTCTCAAGTGTGTCCCAAGAGGCACAGGCAGGCGTTTCAGCCCCTGGACTTTGATTTCATCTTGGCTGCACTCCAGATGGATATCCATGTTGCCCTGTGACCCAGGCTCACCTCAAGTTTCCCCAGTTGCTTCCTCCAGGAACCAACCTCACCTTGTGACTGCCTCTTAAAGGGAAAGGCTGGCCCTGACACACAGCCTCCGCCCACTCCCCTGCCAATCTCCGCCTGCGCAGTTTCCGCCCACCGCCCAGTGCACCTCTCCTGGCCCCGGCCTCACCTCTTACCGGGACAGCCCCACCCCCTCACCAGTCTCCATCTCGGTTCCCATTCAACCTCCCTCCTCATCACATCGTACTAGACTTTCCAGGTCCAGTGAGGGAGATTGCTGCTGGCTTCCTTTTCACCCAAGATTCCTCTCTGTGGCTTGATCTTGGCTCTCTTGAGAGCGAAGAGCCCCACCCTCAACATGGAGAACTGTCTTATTTGGGTAGAAAGCAAACCACAAACAAAAGCTGAGGCATTATAGAAAGTGGGAAAATTACAATATCAGGAGGGAATTTGAGGCGCATTCCTGTAGCAGCTGTCAACATTTTTTAACATGAGTTTGGAAGAAAATATCAGGACTCTGCAATACAAGCATGAGTCATTGCTTTGACCAAATATTTCCCCTTAAATCTTTGCTATCCATCTGTCCCATGTCCCCCCAGCCCCCGCCCCATACACCTATTTTTAATGGTTTCTTGGCATTTAATTTTGTTAAAACAACGGGTTTGTTTTTGTTGTTTTGTTTTTTTGTTGTTTTGTTTTTTTTCACTTGTAGAGTGAAGTTAAAGAATAGTTTCTGGTTAGACATCAGACTATGGAAACTAAGGCCTCCCCAGGAAGGAATACTAGGCAGGAAGAGGAAGGGAGCTCCTGGGGAAGGGGCGGGTCCTCTGCGTTAGCCCTTATGGGAAGATATAATCAAGCAAGGTGCCGCTGGGATAGAAAAGGATGCTGTGTGGATGTTTTCGTTGTGCCTTCTGTGTAAGAATCATCTCACAGTGCCTTGTTGAAGATGAAGCTGTGTGCTGGACATTTAAAAAGGAATGGGGTCCGGGAACTGCAAATCAAAACCACAGTATTATGGAACACCTCCTTCCATTCTGAATGGCAGAAGCAAAATAGAGCAAATATTGACAAGATGTGGAGGGTGCCTGGTATAATGGAGATGTAAATTAGTTCAGGCATCCTTGGAAACAGGCATCTCAGCGTGGGCTACTTGCTCCCTTGATTTTGGTGGTCCCCACATGCCAACCTGAAATCAGAGGGGCGGGGCTTCAGATCCCCAAGCCTCTTTGCTCAGTAGACCTGTCAAGGGTCACCAGCAGGTTCAGGAAGAAGCTCAGAGCTCCCGACTGTGCCCAGTGGCCTTCCCTCTGCATGTGAGCTGTTCTTTTGAGGCCCGAGGGAGAACATGTCCCTCTGCATCACTGCCAACAATCCCAGCGTGCCATCTTCTTTCGAGCCACTGGCCTGAATACATACATCTCACATAGTCAAATGCATAGTCTCCTGATTTTCCCACACCTTTATAGGGCTCTCAAAGATTTAAAAAAGAAGGGGCCATTTAACTCTGCGGTCCTGTGATTCCTTAAGTTGGGGTTCTGAGCTGATAAGAATGGAAAACGAATGCTGGGTGGGAAGCACACATTCATTTATTTTTTCTTTGCTTAGATGGAAAGTTGGGGCTAGCTGAGCTCCTGTCTCGACTTCCCCACAGTGCTGGGCTGTAATCTGGTAGCATCACCCACTAAGCCCTTTTCCCCTTGAAGCTGCTTTTCCATCATGGATAAAGTAAGCATGTCACACAGGCATTATGGAATACCGGAATAGGGTTCCACTGTGCGAAGAACGAGAACATCTCACTTGCCTCAGTATGAGTAGAAGCAGAGACCACTGTGCAGTGTGCAGTGTGGGTGTGGCACAGAGAGACAGTGCCTCATAATCCTACCCTTATATATTGATCTAGAAATGGTTGTTGCCAAGATGGAGACAGTGGAGAGGATGGAGGGATGGGGTGAGACTGGTCATGGGTTCTAGGTTACTGCAAGGCAGGATCAAAGAGGTTCCCTGTTATTCTAACACGGTTGGGTGCCTGTGTAGTGTGTATTATATATTTTGAAAGTTTAGACAAAGAGATGCTGGCCTCCATCATTATTTTGATTATTTCATCTACAAAGTATACATACTTGAGGAGCTGCATGTGTTTAATTTAATCTAACCACTGCAGAATATATAATATATACAGATATCAAAACATTACATGGACTCTCAAAATATGTGCAATTTTCTCTTTCTGTAGCTAAAATTGAATACAGCAATAATGATAGGAAGGACTTCAAAGAAAAATGTAGAAAGCACTAAAGTCTTAACGCCTGATATCTAGGCAGACTCCTGAAATGCATACTTCACAGTAGCCTATGGCAGGGTATATGCATTGTGATTCTGGTCCAGCCTCTGCTCTGAGCTCTACTTCTAGTTGAGTCTCAAGGTGGGAGACATTATCTCTTCAGAGACATGAGAGCCTGAGGATTTTAAATGGCAATACAAGCTACAGATTTGGGACATCATGTCTGACCACTTCCCAGGTAGTGCTTGGCAGCATGCCACAGGCCGTGGTTTCTAGTGGCATCTCAGCGTGGGCTACTTGTTCCCTTGATTTTGGTGGTCCCCACATGCCAACCTGAAATCAGAGGGGCGGGGCTTCAGATCCCCAAGCCTCTTTGCTCAGTAGACCTGTCAAGGGTCACCAGCAGGTTCAGGAAGAAGCTCAGAGCTCCCGACCGTGCTCAGTGGCCTTCCCTCTGCATGTGAGCTGTTCTTTTGAGGCCTGAGGGAGAACATGTCCCTCTGCATCACTGCCAACAATCCCAGCATGCCGTTTTCCTTCCAGCCACTGGCCTGACTAAGTCTCACCTGACTGCATAGTCTCCTGATTTTCCCACACCTTTGTAGGTTACAGGCAAATAAGGTAGGAGAAAGACATGGGTCCCCAGGGTGTTGTGTATAATAGAAGCCATTACAGGAAGATGGAGCTTGGCTTATGCATCTTTTAGACCCTGACAAACTTCAGAAAGGGAAATCTGAATCTTCCTTCTCTTACATCTATCTAGGGCTTAATGGAATGACACCCCCTGGCTTGGGAATTGCACAAGTGCACTGACTTTTAAAATGGTCCTTAGTTTAGTTTTATGAACCTCTTCATCCTTATTCTGAGCACATCTGCTGAACAAGAAGGTGCCAGAGGTCTTTCTGTTATGCAAGGAGAGGCTGAAATATCCTCGTGGGGAAATTTAACATTCCAGGGCAAGATTCATCTTTATTGTTTTATTGTGAGTTCACAGAATGAAAGCGGGTATCGCCTGAGCGCTCGCTCTCTCTCTCTCTCTCTCTCTCTCTCTCTCTCTCTCTCTCTCTCTCTCTCTCTTTCTCTCTCTCTCTTCCTCGCTCCCTCCCTCTCTGTCTCTCTCTCTCTGTGGGTCTCCGCTAGTCACATTGCTTGGCTCACCACAATAAAGCAAGCACCTAACAGTGATTCAGGCTTGCTTCTGTTATATTTTCCTTTGCGTGGCACCTGGACATTCATCCTCCTTGGAGTTGGAATAGAGTCAGTAGGCATCAAGGAATCTGGAGCAGAGAAAGCAGAGCCCAGGCATGCCCAGTTCATTGCTTCCATTGTCTGTCTCAGTCTCAAAATAAAATCATCATCAAACCCTCTAGGGGAGCAGGCAGTGCTTAGGAAAGAAAACTGAAATTGGGGAAATCTGTGACACCTTGCTCCAAGGTGTCTGATGTAGCCTTACTGAGGGATTGGACCAGCTAATGGTTGAAGGAATAATGCCTTGTGCATCAGGTCATTTGATGCAGAGACACTTGCTTTCCCCTGGGTCTCTGAGGAAGTCTCCCATAGTGAAAAGTTAGTGACAATTTCATAGGTAAGGAGGGAAGTGTGCTCCCAACAAGAGGCACAACAAACCACCCTGACCTACTCAGTGGGAAAGTATAGAGAGAAACATTGTCTCTTGCCTCTGTTTTCCAGCTTAGAAACCTCAAAACCTCACACAAAGAGTGAGTCCATCAGCAAGACTATAAACCAACACCAGAGGCAAGGTCAGGCCTCTGCAGGGAGGCAGAGGTATAGTTAGGAAGCACAAAATCCCCATTGGGCTTGCTCCCAACCTGACAGGGGCTGTGCTGGCTATTCAGAACCCCCCCCCCCCCGGGGTGGTGTATTTGGTGTTTTTGTTACTGTTTGGTCAGAATTTTAATTGGAATGACTAGTGTTTCTGATTAGATTGTTGTCTTCAGTTCTTTTTCCTTCCTTCTTTCCTTCCTTCCTTCCTCTCCTTCCTTCCTTCCTTCCTTCCTTCCTTCCTTCTTCCTTTTTTTCTTCTTCTTTTTTTCTTTCTTTTTTCTTTCTTTCTTTCTTTCTTTCTTTCTTTCTTTCTTTCTTTCTTTCTTTCTTTCTTTCTTTCTTTCTTTCTTTGTCATTTTCAAGACAGGTCTCACTGTATGGGTCTGGCTGGCCTGGAATGGGTTATTATAGACCAGCCCAGGATCTAATATACAGAGACTCGCCTGTCTCTGCCTCCTGAGTGTAGAGAGTAAAAGTGCCCCCACACCACACAGTTCAGTTTTTGTCAGGGTCCTTACTCAGACACCTCTCCTGTGTGGTTGCTTTAAACTGAACTCTGAGGGTTAGAATCACTAGTGTTGTGCTCCATGTGAAAGTTTGTCATTGTTGCTGTTGGAGGTGGGTTTTTTGTTTTGTTTTTTGGTAAATGAGGCAGTTTGATAGTTGTGGGGATTTCATGGTCTTCGCTTCCTGCTACACGCTTCCTTTACTCAGCAGGGGTCAAGTCTGTTTTGAACATTTTTGTTCAGTAGTTGCAGGCTTGGGAACATCATGTATGGATGCTGTCTTCTTGTGAGTCTGGGAGCAATTGCAATAGCCATGTCCCAGCACACACAGCCATTCCAGGGCTGCTGCCAGAATCCCTGAGCAATGGTCTTAGTGCCCCCACGTTTGCACACTTCCCCCAGGCCCTCGTTCCAGCTTGCACTCACAAAGATGAAATTTCACAGTGTTCGTTCCCATTTGTTTCTCGTGAATGGAACTGGAAACGTCATGTCGTGTGCTGTTGCTCTTCCAGTTGATTATCTTGTTGAGAAGTGTCACACTCCTGTCTTCTCTGCTCTGAGCCCTGGAGGGGAACCTGGTGTCTGGCTCCCTGAACAACCTCAGTAAGCATTCTTACAGGATGCAAAGGGACAAGATGACTGACTGCATCAGCTCTTAATCCAAGCTTTGCCCAATAGTAGGATGTGACCTGAGTTTACCACCCGCCTTGTCGGCAGTGTCCTCAGAATCAGTAACTGTACTATCAGACAGTGAAGAGAAAACAGCACACATATACACACACATCACCACTCCTACACACACACACACACACACACAAATACACATAGACATATATACATAAATGCACATACACTCACAGACACACAGATACACGCACATTTATAAAGAGACATACATACAGATACAGAGGGAGACATATATACTCAGACACACAGACACACTCATAGACATATATATAGACATACACACATGTATATAAAGAGACATACATGCAGATACTCACAGAGACAGACATATACAATCAGACACACACACACACACACATACACTGGACAAACACATGTATGATCTTTCACACACACACACACACACTCACACCCCACTATTCAATGCTGGGAGAATACCTGCATATAGCAGGTAAATGTCCTGTTAGTTTTTGATTGTTTCAAGATGGCTTTCATTTTAAACATGGCCATAAATTGCTGTTTATTTAACTAAATATTCAAACTATAATAATCCTAAACTTGGTCATCCTGAAAACCTGCTAGCCATCGAAACAAGTGATTATAAAAGATGACTGTAAATTCTGAGTAAATAATCTTGAGGCTAAGCAGTACACGGATGACATGGAAGTACTGCTGTCGTCTCATGTCATGGCTTGGAAGATGTGAATAGGAGAGAACCTTTGGCTTTTCTTCCCATGGGGGGCTGTTTATTATGAAGATCCAGGGAGAGCTCTTCCTTGCTAAGTGCATGCACTCATTTACACAGACTACATGATGGATTTAGAGTTGTACGTCCTTCCATCCTCAGGGAAGTGACAGATGTGACAAGGATGCTGTCCCGGTTGGTTTTTGGTCAACCTGACACAAGCTAGACATACCTGGAAAGAGGAGCCTCGGTTAAGGAAATTCCTCCATCAGATAGGCCTACAAGCAAGTCAGTGAGGCATTTTTCTGACTAAGATTCATGTGGGAGGGCTCAGATCACCATGGGTATTACCTTAGGCAGGTAGTCCTGGGCGATGTAAGAAAGCAAACCAAGTAAAGCCATGAGGATCAAGCCAGTAACCAGGGTCTTTTGTTAGGGTTTCTGTTGCTGTGATGAGCTACTATGACCAAAAAGCAAGTTGGAGAGGAAAGGGTTTATTCAGCTTACACCTCCACATTTCTGTTCATCACTGAAGGAAGTCAGGACAGGAACTCAAACAGACCGGGAACCTGGAGATGGAAGCTGATAGAGAGGCCATGGAGGGGTGTAGTTTACTGACTTGCTTAGAATGGCTTGCTCAGTTTGCTTTCTTATAGAACTCAGGACTGTGATCCTAGGGTGATACCACCCACAATAGACTGGGTCTTCCCCCATGAATCACTAATTAAGAAAATGCCCTACAGGTGTGTCCATAACCTGATCTTATGGAGGCATTTTCTTAAGAGAAGTTCCCTCCTCTCAGATGACTCCAGCTTGTGTCAAGTTGATATAAAACTAGCCAGCACAAGCAGTGGCCCTCCATGGGCTTCAATCCCTGACTCCAGGTTCCTGCCCTGACTTCCCTCAGTGATAGATTGATATATGGGCTGGATATATGAACTGAAATAAACCCTTTCCTCCCCAAGTTACTTTTGGTCATGATGTTTGTCTCAGCAATAGAGACCCAACCAAGACAGAGGCCTTTCGTGTGCTAAGGTGCCTCCCACGATACCACCACTCGCAGGACCAGTTGACTTTGAATGATAAACAACACTGAATAAAGAGACCAGGGATCACCATGAACCCAGGACTCGAGTAGTACCAGGATAGGCTTCTCTCACAGGTGTTAGAGACCTCCTGTGAGGTGGCCATTTCTACACAGTTCACTAAAAACTAGGTGAACTTCCAGGCAAAGGTTCCCATTTGTTAGGGAAGCCTTGCCTCAGGCCTGTTATTCAAGTATGATTGTTAGAAGTGCTTCAGTGTAGATATCTATCTGTCTATCTGTCTATCTATTTATCTACTATCTATCTACTATCTATCTATCTATCTGTCTGTCTGTCTGTCTGTCTGTCTGTCTGTCTCTGTCTATCTATCTATCTATCTATGGCTATGCTATCAAAACTTAAGTTCTCCCATACAGGAAGCAGGAGTTTTGAGAACAAGTAAAGGCAGATGATAAAGGATAGGACTCATCCTTTGGGACCAGACAGGCCTTGAGGGGCAGAACTCCAGCGTGGCCTGCAGTAGTCTCTATTGAGTACTGGTTTGGGGTCACTGGAGGACATTTGTTTCTAGGTGACACTGGAGGTTTACTGTTTTTTTGTGAAGTCCACTTGAGAGGGTAAAGGCATTTGGGCCCTGTGATGGCTCTGTAGTCAATGCTCATGTGACACCAGAGAGAATTCTACACAGCCCTGAGACATTGCTGCCGGATCTTAGGTGTGCTATTACCGGGTACACCTCCATAGCAGTAGAGAGGTTGGTCAAAAGTCAAGAAGCAGAGAGGAAACTCTTCCCCAAATCATAAACCAAGGGCAGTGGGAATGTAGATACCTCTTAGCTGCAAAGCCTCCTGTATAGAATTCTGAGGCTTTGGGAAAGCAAACATGAGACTGTAGTGAACACCGAGAATATGTTAACATTCCATCAAAACTGGGAAAAACCAAAGCAGCTGGGTATGGTGACATACATCTGTTATCCCAGTGTCTGGGAGGCCAAAGCAAGGGCATGAGTTCGAGGCCTACCTGAGATACATAAAAGATCTTGTCAACAAAACAAAACAAAACAAGACAAAACCCATTTTTCTTAAATCCAACAAACAAGAACAAAAGACCAAAACTCAAGTGCATGCTTCCAGTTGATCCCACAGAGAGAGTAAGTGTGTGGGGGATACGAAGACCATAGGATAACCGTTTATCGCTGCATCTCTGTCCTCAGGTAAGTGTGGACAGTGAGTACTCTCCATGGCAGTAAAAAAAAGATCAGGAGATGCAGTGGCTGCAGCAACTGAACTAAGACAATGGTTGACTCATTTTTTGTCTCAAGAAACTGATCTCAGGCCATGTGTCACGGGCTTTGGGTACTGGTGTCATGCACGCTGGACACTGGGGCAGCTGAGGAGGGTCTCCAGCAGCTGAGGCAGATCAGTGCTCATGGCTCAGTGTGATGTGGGTGCAGGAAGGACAGGAGAGGCCATGCAGAGAACAGAGAAGGTAGAGAGACAAGGAGGGAAGACGAGGGTGCTGGCAGGCTCCTCCACAGGGGTGCTTGCTTCTGTCTTCTTGGAACCACCCCCAGAAAGTCACTCTGGGTTCTTGGCAATGGGGAACAATGGCAGGGAAGAGTGGGATAGCGCAGGAAAAAAAAAAAAAACTCCCTTTTGACGTTAAAATGACAGCCCTGTGTGACAGCGTTCTAAAATAAGCTATGTCACCTAAGGTTCTCTTTTATAAGAGAGTATCTATATGGTTTTAATTTTTATCTATTATAGGATTGTGTGCACAGGGAAAACAATAGGTACATTCATGTTTATTCATTAACTTCCCCCAGTATTTTGGAAGTTTCTCTTTCAAGAAAGTTTCTCTTACTCCCAACTATTTTTGAGACTCCGTGATCAGTCACTGCTTCTCTGAAGGCCTGCCCCTCAGAGCAGGATGGCGTGCAGCTGGCAGCAGAGACCAAAGGCTTATTGTGCAGGGTTAAATCACACTTGCTACATGAGAAAATAGTCATGTGTGATGGTGAGTGAACATATGTGTGTGAGCATGGACACATACGTGTGAGTGTGTGACTAAATGTGCGCATGAGTTCACACGTGAGTGCCTGTGTGAGTGTACATGTGAGTGCACAAGCACATGACTGTGTGAGTGTGCAAGTGAGTGCATGAATGAGTGTCTGTGGGTATGCAAACATATGACTATCTGAGTGTGCAAATGAGTGCATGAGTGTGCAAACACATGACCACCAGTGTGCAAGTATGTGCATGAGTGCGAATGTGCAAGCAATGGTATGTGAGGGTGCAAGTATGTGAGTGTGCAAACATGACTGTAAGCGTGCGAGTGCATGAGTAACTGTGAGGCAGGAGCACTAATATATAGTTGTGAGTCAGACACTGGGCTGTGGACTGAACTACTCCCTCTGACCCAGCTTCTGACTGGCTTTGAAATATCACACACGTTTTCCTTTGGGACTCTTGTAATATGAAGAACAAAAATAAGAATGTTTTTACAGGATTCTTGTAAATATCACACAAGGTGCCGTGATGAATGCTGACCCAGGTGTCCAGCCCTTCAAGCTTCTCTCGTTACTGTGGGTTACCTCCTCTCCATCAGATGCACTTTGATGGAAAAAGCCTTCAAAGCATTCTTCAGCTCTAGGCAGCCGCAGGTGGAAGTAAAAATAAAAGCTGCTGACTTTGGGCTCATTACTCTAAGTGCCCACCTTTGGCCTTTGGCAGCAAGTGGCAGCGGGGGCTGCCTGCATCCCTTTGACATCGCTAGATAAGGGTACTTCTGTGGCCAAGTGGGCTGGGATGTCCTGGAGGAAAGCAGAGGGTCAGACGAGCACCCAGACGCCCAGAGCAGACAGTGGGGGCCTGCCCTGCTACTATGGATCCCAAACAGGGCCTCCCCTACCTGCTGACAGTCTGACACCTGTTACAGGCAGGGGGATGGCTCACTGTAGCTTTGTCACTGGTGAGGACAAGGTTGTCTGCTTGGTAAAAAGAACTTTTGCTGTGAACCTGCGATACCCGTTGTTCTCTGCTGAGATCTTTTGTGATCTGTGCAGCGGAATTTGATCTTGATGCTGATTTAAGGCTTCTCACATAAGACCTGTCACTTCTTATAGCTAAAAGGTGGAACAGAGAGAAGAATGGGGGCGGGGGATGAGCATTGACAGATTGCTCCGCCCCCTGAGGAACACTCCACTGTTCTGAAACCTCAGTCGGCTATGCTTACTCCCTCAGGTGCCCATCCCTTTCTACCATGAGGGCCAGGGTGGCCTGTGGCATCTCTCATGTGAACAGCACAAAGGTTTGTCTTCTTGACAGTGTGTTGTTATTTCGGAGGATCTGGGGTTTAAAACTGAGACCTTGTACTTGTTTGGCACTGCTGTGCCTGAGTTGCGGCACCAACCTTTTCTGTGTGTTTTTTAGTCTTCCTAAGTTACCAGGCTGACCATGCTTTCTCTGAAGCCATGCTGACGCTGGCTTGTCTGGCTATGTGACCCTCATGGGCACAACATTAGAGTTTCACCATGCAAAGATTTTGTTATCTATTCACTTGGTGAATTGCAATATGTAGTCTTTGAGTTGTTTCTTTCCGAGGCAATTTTATTTTGGCCTTTGTCTCTGCGTAGCTGGGATTACAGGCCTGTGACATCACCCCTGGCTATACTATGTTAATTTTGAGCATTTGCGGTTGAGTTACAAAATGAGCCATCTGTCTCCCTGTGCCTGTCGGGGTTTATCCCATCAAAGAAGAGATTGGGACATTTTGTTTAATGGGACTTCTATCAGTGAGAAAGAAACTAAGTCATTCAAATATATGTTCAATAATAAACTATGCTCACTGAGTTATTCTTTGATCTCAGGAGAATCATCCAGAAACATTACTATTCTGTATCCCAACCCCCACCCCAGACATGTCTTGGCAAGCAATCTGGACACAGGTCTCAGTAACTAAATGCCTATGAAGGACGACATTCATTTTGGCCTCTCAGCTGTGTATGCTCACTCCAGGGTGGCCTTCCTGTGTGCCCATTTTGTTGTGTGATAGGCTCTCACTACATAACTTCAGGTAGCTGGAACTCACTGTGTAGACCAGGTTGGCCTCAAACTCAAAGAAAAGCCTGCCTCTTCTGAGTGCTAGGATTAAAGGCATGCACCATCATGCCTAGACTGTGTGCCTGTTTTTAGGAATTTTATGTCATGTTTTATTGTGTAGTTATTACTCTGTGTGCACGTGTGTTTTGTGGTATGTATGTGTGTTTTTCTGAGTGCAGATGTACACACGTCATGGCATGCTTGTGGCTGATCATAAAACAACTCTTCAGAAATCAGCCCTTGCCTTCCACCTGGCTGAGGCAAGGTCTCTTGTTTCTGCCTTACTCCGTACTCCAGGCTATCTGGCCTGCAAGCATCCACGTCATTCTCCTGTTTCTGTCTCCCACTCACTCTAAGTATGCTGGGTTTACAGATGCTGGCCGTCTGGGGACTGAACTCAGGTTGTCAGGCATTCATGTCACGTCCTTTTTCACACTGATTCATCTTGAAGGTCAAGGACTTTCTATTTTTAGACAAGCTGTAGCTTTACTGAAAGATTCATCAGAAAGGGGGGCATCCTTACAAACCTTCTCCCTGTGTCTGGCCCATCTCTTCAGCAGTTCTGTCTTTAGCGACTTGCAATTGTGTGGTATCTGTGTGCTATGCATTCCTGGTTTCTGTCAAGTGTGTGAGGCCAGGTTGTGGCATTGGGATAGTATGCAGAGGAACTGGCAGCCTTGGTTGAGAATCCCCTGAGGTCTACCCACTCATCCTCCCTCCCACTGACGACCACCTCAGTCTCTCTGGTCTTGCTTCACCCGGAGGGTCATACTGTTGGGCTCACACAGCCTATGCCTCCACAGACTGGCTCGTTTCAGTTAGCGGTGTACATCTAAAGTAATCGTTGAGTGAATTTCTATTCTCTAGATGAACCCTGATGAGTTTTTCCATTCACTGAAGAAGGGATGTCTTGGGTGATTCTGAGTGTATAGTTATCGCTAAAGCATGTATAAACACGTACAGACTTTCATGTGGATGTCTTCAACTCTGTTGGGCACACACTGTGGTGCACACTTGCTGAATTACAGGGTGAGAGTGTGCTTTGTACTGTAAGAGATGGGTACAGTGTGCTCCACGGTGGCTGTCCTGGTATCCCCAACATGGATGAAAGGAATCCCCCTCACTCCATATTCGAACTAGCCCTTAGTGTGGTCTAATGAGTTCTGAACTCTGTCTGATCTGACTTGGTGGCATCTTGCTGGTGCTTTAATCTTGCAGCTCTGTGAGGACAGGTATGTTGGCTAGCCTGTCCCTGTGTGATGGTTACCCTGTCCCTGTGTGTTGGTTAGCCTGCCCATGCTCTGGCAATGTACCTGTGTAGGAGGGAAGGTCTGTTTTCATTCATTGTTTTAGAGCTGGGATGTAAAGTGCTCTTGAGTCAAGTCTACTCCTCTTCCTCAGTCGGGGGGAGGGGGAAACAAAGGCAGGGCCCTTGCTTTTAAGGAGCTGGTGTTGCAGATGGGATGCATCAGTGAACGCATACACAGTAATTTGGCAGCCGGGAAATACAGGCCAAGGGTGTGCAATCCACAGAGAATGGCTAGGGAGGGGAAATCCCAAAACCTAGACGTGAGCACTTGAAGGTCTGGGGCTAATGTTACAGACAGAGGGGGTAGTGAGCGCGGGTGCTTAGGATGAGGCTTGCTGTATGAGTGACGACCATGCTTTGTCGGGAGTGGAGGGAGCAAGAGGAAGGAGCCAGGCACCAGAGAGCTGGGCTACACGGTATCTGCTCACTAGTGTGAGGACTTGGGGTTTACTTTGAGAGGGAGATCCAGCTCTCCATTGCAGGGCGGGGGGTGGTTAAGAGTATGATTTTCTGATTGGCTACACAATACTCTGCATTGTGCAGAGAGAAAGCAGACGAGTTCTCAGAGGTCTGGTAAAATGCAGGTCAGAGATGACATCTTTCCAATCCTCCCTGTTGCTAGGTTAGAAGGAAGGGAAGCATAGAGGATCATGGGAAGTCCTGGTCAGAAACTCCAGAGGAGTGTGTTAATGTACCTTTGGTGGACACGAGTGGGGAAGGCTGGGGTCTATGGCGCATGCGGACACGGGTGGGGAAGGCTGGGGTCTATGGCGCATGCGGACACGGACGGGGAAGGATGGGGTCTGTGGCGCATTTTCAGATCAGCTTTGAGCTGGGTTAGACATGAGCAGTCATCATACACGGGATGAGAGTGGGGTAGATGGTTGGATTCGCGGGCTGCTGCTCAAGATGGAGGAAGGGGTTAGAGGCGTGCAGGTCAGACACAGCACTGTAAGGACCATGGGCAGAAGAACGGCCTCAACAGAATCCTCTGGGAACTGATCCAAGGTGGGAGAGCCTGCACGAAAAAGCCTGCTTTTGAAGAGCACAGCAGATGAAGATGGCAGTGGTTCAAGGAGTTAGTGAGCCCCAGAGCCCCTGTGTGCAAGGAATAAAGATGAGAGGACCACCCACGTGACTGAAGAAGGTCTGTGACCCCCACAGAGCTTTTCTGTGTGGGGTGGCACGTCAGCACTGGCTACTCCCTGCCCGCTCACTTTGAGAAAATGTCTTCTCCCTCCCCGCTTCCTCTCCTTCCTCCCTCTGTCCATTGGTTCTCATTCTCTCTTTCCTTCCTTCCCCCATTTCCTCTTCTTCCTTTCTTTTTCATATTGTTTCATTTATTTACATTCCAAATATCTCCCTTCCAGTCCCCCCTCCAAGAGTTCTTCACTCTCTCCCCAATCCCCTTTGCCTCTGAGAGGGTGCTCCTCCCTCCACCTCACCCCCTCACTCTCCCACATCCCCTTCCCCCTGCATCCTCCTTCCCTGAGGCATCAAGTCTCTACAGGATTAGGTGCGTCCTCTCCCACTGAGGCCAGACAAGGTAGTCCTCTGTTATATATGTGCTATTTGGTTGATGGCTTAATCTCTGGGAGCTCCCAGGGGTCCAGGTTAGTTGACACTGTTGGTCTTCCTATGGGGTTGCCATCTCCTTCACCTCCTTCAATCTTTCCCCTAACTCTTCCATAGGGGCCCCCAACCTCAGTCCAATGGTTGGCTGTAAGTATCTGCATCTGTCTCAGTCAGCTGCTGGTAGAGCCTCTCAGAGGACAGCCATGCTAGGTTCCTGTCTCCAAGCACAACATGGCATCAGTAATGGTGCCAGGATTTGGTGCCTACCCATGGGCCTTTCTTCCTTTCTATTTTCCTTCTGTCCATCTGTCCATTTCTCCTTCCTTCCCTCCCTCCTTCCATCCATTTGTTCTTCCTGCAATCCTTCCCTGCCCTCCTCACCTCTCCCTGGTCCTGAGCATGGAAGACACTCTGTAGAGTCCAGGTTCAGCTCTCCATCACCTGAGGGTGTCTTTGGTCCTTCCTGCGGCTAGTGCTGTACAGAGACACAGAGCCCTCCAAGGGCCGTTGAGCTTCTTAGCTAGGACATTATGTGTGACTTCAGGTTCGAGCAGCTACTTGCTCTGGCCAGGCTAACTTTTGTGTGTGAGTCTCGGACTGCCTTGCCCTGCTCTGCTCTGCCTCTGGTTAGAGCTTTGGAACAGATGCAAGTTGTCTAGCTGGTCGTCCCACCTCCTCCCCAGGCAGCTTCACAGAGGCTGGTTCTGAGCTGCAGCACAGAACCCCTATGGTGGACAGGTTAATTCCCACTAATCTAACAAAGTCTAAATTAAAATAGTGAGGCTTGAAATGCTTGCTAACACATCTCTTCCTTCCTTTAACACCCTCCTGTCTTTAAACCTCTAATTCTCCTCACAGCTTAAAAGCCCTGTATATTTTAGACACACACACATACACACCCCACAGATGAGAGAGAGAGAGAGAGAGAGAGAGAGAGAGAGAGAGAGAGAGAGCCTTAACTCACCCCTGCACTGTCCTTCATCAGGTTCCACCTCACCTCTGCACTGTCCACCATCAGGCCCTGCCTCGCCCCTGCACTGCCCACCATCAGGCCCTGCCTCACCCCTGCATTGCCCACCATCAGGCCCTGCCTCACCCCTGCACTTACTGTCTATCATCAGGCCCTGCCTCACCCCTGCACTGCCCACCATCAGGCAGATGAACATTGCTCCTTTCTCCAGGCACTTTTAATACCAACAGTGCTGTGGCCACCCCTTGACCTGCTGACTTTACATCCAGGAGAGCTTCTTTGGATTAGACCAGAACAAGGCTGAAGAGAGACTTCTCCCCAGGGAAGCATCAAAGAAGCATTTTGTTTGGGGCCTTTAATCTTCATAGTATCTGGGGACAGAGTTCAGAGCGTCCTCTCCCCTGAGGCTTCTTACTACCCAGGGAAGTTTTGTGAGTTAGGACATCAGGTAGCACACCTAGTGGGCCACCAGGGACCAACCCTCACCTTCCCAAGCAACAAACCGTTTGTAGTGGTTACTTTTCCAGACCCTACAACAGAATTTAGGACAGAAACATCGTAAGGAAGGGGAGGTCCCAGCTGCAGGCACCACACGTCTTCAGCGGGGGAGCAGAGAGGTTAATGTTGACACCGTTGCTTTTCTCCTGTTTATTCAGTCTGGGACCAGGACCCACTACACGATGCCACCCACTGTTAAAGTGGTGCTCCCTTCTTGGTTCACCTCATCTAGAAATTCCTCCCAGACCAGAGAGGCTCCTTTCCTCAGTGGTTGGAAAGTTTGTCAAGTTGACAATGAAAATGAACTACTGCAAGAACTTCTGGAACTTAGATCTCCTTAGATATTGACAGAATGGAACAAAGAGTTATGTTTTATTTTGTTGTGGACAAAGTGGGGACAGAGTCAGGTGAGAATTAGTGAGAAAGACCCCTGTCTTCAGGACCTTCCCATGGTCTGGAATCACATAACAAGGTACCACAGTCCTCAAAGGTACTCCATGCCCTATGCATGCACTTGGATTATGAATTTAAGTGACTAGTGTCAAATTATCAGTATTACAGTGATCCTAAGTCACCATCATTCAAAAGAAAAAACCTTCTCAAAGTTATGGAAGCAGCTGGGCTCAGCTGGTGTATGGCTAACCGAGCAATTAGGAAGCCCTTGGTCTGATCTCCAGCACCTGCATAGACCAGGATGGTGGTGCATACCTGCTATTCCACAGGTAGTAGGCAGAGGCAGGAGTATTAGATATTTAAGCTCATCCTTTCAGCTACATAGCAGTTCCAGGCAAGTCTGGGCTATGTAAGACCTTATCTCAAAAAACAAACAATAAACAGGAAGATGATGATGAAAAAGGAGAAAAAGAAGAAGAAGAAGAAGAGGAGGAGGGGGAGGAAGAGGAGGAGGAGGAAGAGGAGGAGGAGGAGAAAGAAGAGAGAAGAAGAAGAAGGAGGAGGAGGAAGAGGAGCAAGAGGAGGAGGAGGAGGAGGAGGAGAAGGAGAAGAAGGAGAAGGAGAAGAAGGAGGGAGGAGGAGAAGGAAGCATAATCTTTCTGAACATGTTTGAAGGGAACTTTAACAAATACTAGATTCATTCTTAGTGTCACTACACAGGGCTGCATCTTTCTCCATTTAAGAATTTGGATGGCCCCATGTAGCAGCATGCACCCCTGTGTTCACCACAGGGTGTATCCGACTTAGTGAAGACAGTGTGGCAGTGGGAATCCAGAGCTCTATGGTCACTGTCTGTTGTCATCTCAGAGACAGCCCCTCCTCGGGCACACACAAGCAGCTTCTGACATTCTGCCCAGCAAAAGACACAGGCTCTTTGACCTGGCAAAACAGCCTTCTCCACTCTGTTCCTCCGCTTTTACCTCAGGCTTTCTCATATTGCCTTGGTGTCAGCTGTGGACATATTGCTGGTGACTCAGAGCATGGATTCCTCCCTAGATGTTGCCAGTCATGAAGTCATAGGACAAGTTCAGGGGTTTTGCGGGATGAGTGGCTGGATCAGAAGGAAGTAATAGGAAAGGTGGGTGGATAGTCTGATTGGCTGGGTAGCGACTGGAGGATGATGCTGTCTGTACGGCTCCAGTTCCAAACAGCCTGATCCGCTACAATCACCCACATTGGCCCCTATTTAAGGTTTTATTTGAAACTCCCATATATGAAGAATTGATGGTGACCCCTCCTCTGCCCAACGCTTCTCCGTCTATTGTGCCATGATTAATAAACTGGGGTAATTTCTCTACATGTACAGCATATTATACCCAGGCTGCCAAGATGAAGGAAAGTCAGTCTGGGACATCACATAGGCTTGCACAGTGGCTGGAAGGCTGCAGCTCATAGTATCCAGTTCACTATTCCGGCTGCAAGACAACAGCATTTGATTTGACTTCATGTAAAAGAAGTAGCTAAATACTTGCATTTAAACTTTAAGTTGATCTTCTGTCTCTAGAAACCCTCTTATAGTACAGCTAGGTCAATGGCTGTGTCAATTAACAGACATGGCACCTCGCTAGGGTTCAACTCAGGGGATTCACATTACCCTATTGTTTCCTTAAGAGAGTACTTATGTTTTATTCATGTTTATGCCACTTATTCCATCAACCACTGGCCCTAGCCATTAGACAGGATTTTAAAATAACCACTGGGACTCGTTTGTAGTAGATGGGCATAATTTTAATTACTCAAGAATGAATCCAGAGGATATCAGTTGACTGTTTTAATAATAAAATTATATCAATAACATTTTTCAATGTTGAAGATGAATAATATATTCATACAGACACACACACACATCCAGCTTTATAACCAGGCTTTAAGGGCTTATGGGCATATTTGCTGTCAGATGCTTTTATATTCTAATTTGGGAAATAAAAAAAATTCTGTCTGTTTCATTCTGATTAAAGGAAATTAAGAGTTCCTTAGAATATCATAAAAATTAAGGGATGAAAAATTTAAGTGCTGCACAGTCAGGTCTCCAGCTCGCTCATGATGCCTCTGTCCTACAGAGCGTCTGGAAGACACCTGTGTTCCTGGCTCTCCCATGAGCAAGCAGGAGGAAGCAAACCCTTGTGACAGACAAAGCTCTCCCTCTTCACACACAAACTTAAGTTGTTTTTGATGTTTGCTGGGTCTAACGTTTATTCTGTCTTCAGAAAGTGTTTTGGAAAACGCACTGGCTGGCACAGGAATGGACTCCGACATTAGAAATCCTCTTTTAGGACAGTGGTTAGTGGGTTTGAAGGTGTCAGACATGCTCACATTGGGACCCCGCCCAGCCTCGCAGGGTGCTCCCTGTGTGTATCTCCAAATCAGAATTAATTATGTATTGCTCGGCTTTCTTGGACCCACTGGCCACTGACTAGTGACATAAAGAGTTACTAAGTTTATTATAGCTTAGGTCTAGCTTAGGCTAACTCCCAGCTAGGTCATCTAACATAATTAACTGGGCTATCCTAGTCCACAATCCTCCCACCTGGCCCAATACCTCCCTCTACCCAAGTATGTCCAACCTCCTCTGTGTCGTGTCCTGATTGCGAATCTTTCCTCCTCTGATTTCTGTCCAGAAACCCTTTCTTTGTCCGGAAGTCCTGTCTTCTACTTCCTGCCCAGCTATTGGTTGTCAGTTAAGCCAATCAGCTAGTGAGAAAGGTGCACGTTTACGAACTGCTGAGGCAAGTGATGAACTACAAGAATAACAATACCAAAATCTGGCCAGCACTCAGCTCTCTGTTGGTGCAGAATTAACAATTGAATAATCAAAGACGACTTTCACACAGTGCACCCCAACAATGATGGACTGTTGGCTGCCATGTTGTAGCTCCATAAACAGAGCCCTCCCTGTCCAGGGCTGAGACCACGCCTTATGCTCTTTGGCCCATGACGTGTTTTCCCAGCAAACTGATGGCTTTAGTGCATTCAAGGTGCAAAGTTTGTGTTTTGAATCCCTTCTTTTTTTATTTTTTTTTTATTTTTTATTTTTTTTTTTTTTAATTTTTATTTTTAATTTTTTTTTTCAGCAAATCAAAAAATTTAAAAAGCATTCAAACAGAATAAAATGAAAAGAAACAAACAAGCAAAATACCAAGGGTCAGATATACTTATACAAGAATTCTATAGAGCCTTCAAACAAGCAATACTTTTTGAGTTATGTTTAAAAAAATTCAGAACCACAATAAGCTCCTTCACAAAGCAAATAATATTGAAATAGTGAAATCAAGTGTAAACCCAACAAAAATATATAAAATTATAGTCCAGTATCCCTCATGAGTATACATACAAAAATTCTCAATGAAGTAGTTGCAAACTGAATACAAAAAAATATAAAAAAAAATATTCCCATGAATAACTGAATAACGTTCTTTTTTTTTTTTTTAGAAGACCATCCCAATACGGGCTGCATGTTTGGGATAGCCCCCACTCCAGAGTTTGAGACCTACATGAAACCCCAAGCTCACATTTACAACATATCAGGAGCCTAGGTCTAGCCCATGGAGCTAATCGGGTTGTAACTATAATGCCCCACGTTTGGTGATCAGTCCTGAAGCCCCAAAGGTTCAGGTTCGTTACTCTGTTGATCTTCCTGTGCTTTCCTATCCCTTGGGGCCCACAACCCTTTCCCACCTATTCTTCTATAAGACCTCCCCCTCCCTTTTCCTGGGCTTTCGAAAAAAGGGGTTTTTTCCAAAACCTTTTTCCCCAAAAAAACCCCCACACCCCTTTTAATTTTTTTAAACCCCAATATAAAAAACCCCCTCCTCCCAAAACGCCCCCCACCAAAAAAATTAACCCAAAAAAACCCCCCTCCAAATGAAAACATCTCAAAAATACTTACATCTAACTCCTCAATCCATTCACTTTCTCAAACAAAGATTTTTTTTACTTCCCTTAAAAAAATTAAAAATTCAAAAAATTTATTATTTCTTCCTAGAAACCCCAAAATAACTAAAGCGGGTTTAACTCACCCCCCGGGGCCCCCCAAATCCATTTTTTTTTTTCCTTAAGGGGTACTTAGTTTTTCAGGTTTAGCCATTTTCCTAAAGGGCCTTTCCTTTAAAAATTTTAAAAAAACCCGGGCCTTTTAAGTGATTAATTTTTTACCGGAATGTCCAAAAATTTCCTTTTAAAAAAATTTTATACAAAACATTTTCAATTTAAAGGGGTTATTTGCCCAACCCCCCTTTAAAACCGTTTGGCATGGGCTTTTTTTCTCAACAATATTCTAAGGGAAATAAAAAAACCTTCTTTTCATTTTTTTAAAGGAAAATTGGGTTCCAGAATTCAAAAAATTTTTAAAAAAAATTTTTTTGGCCCCTTTCCCCCCCCCCCCCCTAAAACGTCGGAAACCCCTTTTGTTCCTCTCTCCCAAGCAAGCGGGGGCCCCCCTTGTAAGAAAAAGCCCCCTTTTTCCCCCTTTTTTTGGGTTTTTGGGACGTTTTTTTTTTTAGAAAGTGTTTTTAAAAAAAATCCCACGGGAGGATTGAAACCCTTTTAGGCAGGGGGGTTTGAAGGGGCACTTTCCCAATTGGATCCAGGCATTCCCCGTTTTTTAAATAAATTAATTATGTTTTGGTTTTTCCCCCGGGGCCACTGACTATGAAAAAAAAGTTTTTTTTTAATGGAACGGCAACCCCCCGGGGTTTTTTAATTAAGGGGGCTACTGACAACCTTCCCCCCTCCCCAAACCCCCTCCCCAAAGCCCCCTCTCTTTTTTTTCTTCCCCTTGTTTCCAAAAAACCCCCCATCCTTCCTTTTCCTGCCCAGTTTTTGGTTTTAGTTACCCAATCGGGTAGTGAGAAAGGTCACTTTTACGGCGGGAAAGGAATGAAACAAAAAAAAAACAAAAAATGGCCGCACCCCCTTCTTTTGGTGCAAAATTTAAAAATTGAAAAATAAAAGACGACTTTCACACAGTGCACCCCAACAATGATGGACTGTGGGGCCTTTTTTGTAGCTCATAAGAGACTAAAATAAAAGAAGCCAGGATTTAATCAGCAGCTGAGAAGAACAGTAACACAATAAGCAGACTAGCACTTATGGTGGATGGTAGAGAGCTGGTATGGATGGCGGAGAGCCGAGGCAAGCACACCCATTACACACACGTGTGACCACAGGAAAGCCACAGATGAGAAGCCTACAAACCCAGTGGCAATGTGCCCTCATCCACAGCTTTGGTAACCACAGATGAGCGGCAGGCTTGGAATCTGCTTGAGAAATACAGTAATTTTGACCGGGCATATTTAAAGCAGGTTTGTTGGACAGCCAAACAACATCTACAGCTTTTTAGGTCAACGTGACTTTATGGTGTCTATAAATCACACACTCATGGACTTAGGAGGCAGGGAAGTGTCCTTGGAATATAGAGGTCTAAGAGGTTTGAAGGATTGCCCTCATTTGCTGATGAGGTGACTCAGGGGCTAAAGGGTGTGCTGCACAAGTGTGAAGACCAAAGTTGGAGTCCCCAGCACACACTCATCTGTAACCCTCATTCTCCTACAGTGCGGTAGGAGAGAGAGTCAAGATTCCCCAGAAACTCAAGGGCTAGCTAGCCTGGTGTGCAACAGGTGAGCAACCAAGAGACCCTGCCTGCCTCAAACGAGGTGGAAGTTGAGGCCCAACACCTGAGCTTGTCCTGTGACCTCTTCATGAATGCCATAGCAACCAAGTATCTACACACATATTTAAATGATCACACACACATACATGCAACACATGTATACACACTCAAACACATGTATACATATGCATGCATGCACATGCATGCAATACAGGCACACACACACACACACACACACACCTGTCATCATGGAAAAAACAAAACAGTTTTGTTTTTGCTTTTAGCCACTTCCTTTGTTTCTTTTATATCCAGTAATATTTTTAAAGATTTTTTGATATTTTTATGTGTATGGGCATTTTACCTACATGTATGTATGCCTACATGTATGTATATGTACCATGTGCATGCCTCGTGCCTACAGAAGTCAGAAGAGGGTACCTTGGCTCCAGATACCTTGGAACCAGAGTCATGAATGGTTGTAAGCTACCATGTGTGTGATGGGACTTGAACCTGAGTCCTCTGAAAGAAAAACAAGTGCTCTAACCACTGAGCAATCTCCCCAGTGCTATCATCAACATTTTGAAAATCACTATTTGCATATAAGAATTGACTTGGTTCTCTTTCCCAGCTCCTACACCTGATCCCACCTCCACTCCCCTCCCTATCCCCTCTTCCACCCAGTTCCCTCCCTCCATCCACCTCCAATGTCTGTTTTATTTCCTCTTCTCAGATTCAAGCATCTTTGATTGGGCCCTCCTTGTTACTTAGCTTCTTTGGTCTGTGGATTACAGCATGGTTATACTGTACTTTACGAGCTAATATCTACTTATAAGTGAGTATATACCATGCATCATGTCTTTCTGGGTCTGGTTGCCACACTCAGGATGGTGTTTTCTAATTCCACCATTTGCCTGTAAATTTCATGATGCCTTTGTTTTTTTTAAATAGCTGAATAGTATTCTTTTGTGTAAACAAACCACATTTTTAAAAATCCATTCTTCAGTTGAGGGATATCTAGGTTATTTCTAGCTTCTGGCTTTTACGAATAAAGCTGCTATGAACATATTTGAGCAAGTCCTTGTGGGATGTTGGAGTGTCTTTTGGTATATGCTCAGGAGTGGTATAGCTGGGTCTTAAGGTAGAACTGTTCTCAATTTTCTAAGAAACCGCCAAATTGATTTTCAAAGTGGCTATACAAGCTTGCAGTCCCACCAGCAATGAAGGAGTGTTCCCCTTGCCCACATCCTTGCCAGCATCTGCTGTCTCTTGAGACTTTGATCTCAGCCATTCTGATGGCTGTAAAGTGGAAGGAATCTCAGAGTCATTTTAATTTGCATTTCCCTGATGACTAAGAATATGAACATTTCTTTAAGTGTTTGTTGGCCATTAGAGATTCCTCTGTTGAGAATTCTGTTTATCTCTGTATCCGATTTTTAAATTGTTTTATTTGGTTTGTTGGTGTCTAATTTCTTGCGTTATTTATAAATTTTGGATATTAGCCTTTTGTCAGATGTTGGGTTGAAGATCTTTTCCCATTCCGTAGGCTGCTGTTTTGTCCTACTGACTGTCCTTTGCCTTACAGAAGCTTTTCAGCTTCAGGAGGTCTCATTTATCAGTTATTGCTCTTAGTGCCTGAGCTATGGCTGATCTGTTTAGGAAGTTGTCTCCTGTACCAATGGGCTCAAAGCTATTATCTACTTTCTCTTCTATGAGATTTAATATATCCAGTTTTACATAGAGGCCTTTGAGCCACTTGGACTTGAGTTTTGTGCAAGTTGATAGATATGGGTGTTGCATTCTTCTATGTGCAGACATCCAGTTAGACCAGCACAATCAGGATGTAAATGAATAATTAATGAGAAAAGAAATAAAAAGAATTGACTTGGAATTACACACTTGTCTGGTTCCCCAACCGCCATTCTATACCAACCGAATCACAGTGCGCATGCTCAGTAACTTTTCCAGGGTGTGTCGCAGGTCCACCATAAAAGGCATTCTCGTTCTTTACAG
Organism: Mastomys natalensis; assembly: GCA_021653895.1. Taxonomy (NCBI): domain Eukaryota; kingdom Metazoa; phylum Chordata; class Mammalia; order Rodentia; family Muridae; genus Mastomys; species Mastomys natalensis. The sequence continues at coordinate 19,815 of JAJTUV010003370.1, read as the reverse complement.
GCACATGAGGCTAAGAACTCATTTAGGGTGGACTCTGCCACATGTGAACATGGGAAAGATGAGGAATTGAGTCAACAAGCTCCAGAAGCATGTGGGAGGGTAGCCCACTGAGGTGCTGCACACTCCTGAAGGGCATTTGAAGCCAGTGAAACTATATAAAGCCACCACCGTGGGTATAGAACCCTGCTGCCCCTAGGGCACAAGATGTGTGGTGTGTGTGTGGTGTGCATGTGTGTATACAACACATGCATGCACGTGTGTAATCTTTAATCTTTTTTTTTTTACAGTCCAGTCGTTATCACCCTCCTGTCCCCCCTCTGACAGTTCCTCATCCCATTCCTCCTTCCCCCTTTCCAAGAAGATGTCCCCCTCACCACCCACCCTGCCAGTCCTCCCCACTCCCAAGACAGCCGATGATCCCTGTAATCTTATTCTGTACACCCTGGGCCAGCCCTGGACTCTCGCCGTGTTGCAGAGTGATTTCAGTCAGGCAGACCAGATAAATTTCTATCATGTGAGGCAAGGTAGGATGTCTGTGGTGGAGTCTGTGAGGCCGACTTCTATTAGCAGCATGGTTTCTCTAAGACAGTGAGTGGAATTGTTAGGAGGACGACAGCGAGATCCCGAAGGACAATTAGCTTGTCAGTGATTCACACTCCCTCATCCTCATACGGAGTGATATGCTAACTTGTCATTCATTTTGAGATTATTAAGAAACTTTTGATTTTCAGGCTCTGAGGTGAGCCTACTATAATGAGAAGCCTCAGAACCATGCCATGATCAGGTCACTAGCTCTCACGTGCCTATGGTTTGTCCCAGCTTGGGGACTTTTGCCTTCAGGGTCTGGAGAATTGTTTGGACCCTCTGTGGCTGATCTAACAAACCATTGACACCCTGGTTGAAAGCACGTGACCATGTGCCATTCCACAGGGCTGCACTTGTCGGCCTCCCCGGCAGAAAGCAAGGAGTCAGCAGGCTGTTTTTTACCCTGGTTCTCAGGGTGACTCTGCCTTGGCTGAAGGTGCTTTTCATCTGCTTCCATCTTCAAAGCCACAACAGCTGAAGTTCTCAGGGATGCTTTATGGGGTCTCCCTCCCTCGGCCATATCCCCCCAACCCCACCCAACCCGCTCTTCATTTTCCACTTTCCATTTTTAAGGACCCTTTTGACCACATTTAATGACCAGGTTGGTCTCACCTCTCTGGGTAATCCCATCTTAGAAGTTCCCTTTGCCATACACTGTGCCAAGATCATTGTCACCAGGTTAGGGTGGGACATCTAAGGTGGGAGGTATAGGGGTGATGTCCTGATAGCTGTCAGCCGCTTGCCACAGGGGACACTCAGTGTGAGAGCTCTGTCTCTGTCACATCATCCCTGAGTGGTGGCATCAATAGTTTTTTTCTTCTTCATCTCTGGGATCTCGTTTACTCTGATGTACCCGTCTCAAGGCTGAATATGCTAAAAGGACAGCGGGCCCTAAACGGAAACCTGCATGATCCCTGCAACTGCTTAGCTGAAGGACACAGTCAAGGTCAAACGCTAGATAGGACAAAAGAGTTGAGCAGGTCTGGCCTCGGGTGGATCAGACATTGGTACAAGTGAATTCACAAGGCTAAAACCTTATGTGAAAGCAAGCTGAGGGGCTGCACATTGTTAATGTCTGAGCTGGAAGATATTCAGGCACATCTGTTCGAAGCATCCTCTTTGACAGAGTGGTCTTTGTTAAACAGGAGAGGACCTGAAGGGTAGAACTTCAGGCTTATTTGGTTTTCACTCAGGTATCCCCAGGGCCCTGGATCTGACAGAAGCCTTGGCCAAGTGTCTACATGAACGTGGCCTTGTCTCTCCTCATTTTCCTGAGCTAGCACAGGCCCTTGCGTGTCACTTCCAGCCAAGCACATTACCATCACTGCGTTAACTGCTCTTGCAAAGTTATGCTGGGAGGTTGGCAGGGCACACACTCTCTGTTCATGACATAAATATTACAATTCATTAAATATGAAAAGTCCAAACTATGATAAAAAAAATTGACCTTTCTGCGTGCTGGAGACTATTCTGTTTCATTGTGGTTTTGTGCTCAAGTCTTAGGCAAAGAAATAAGTTGTCAGAAATCATTCTTACTTGCTAAATTTTAGCTTCTTCAAAAGAACTTAAGTCCCTTTACAAATCTGTTTGAACTCCTGCCACTGGAGTTCTTGGGATTCACACTTGTGTTTGCATAGTTTTTATCCATGAGCCATCTCCCCGGCTCTGCCTTTTGAATTCTTATTCTCTCTCTCCTCCTCCTCCTCCTCCTCCTCCTCTCTTCTTAAAAAAAAAAAAACTTTTAATTGATTCTTTGTGAGTTTCCTATCATGCACCCCAGTCATCCCCCCATCCCTTCATATCTACCCTCTGTCTTTGCAACCGCCCCACCACAAGAAAATAAAAAACAAAAATAATAATAAAAAATAAAATAAAAGTAAAAATCATCTTGTTGTGGAATCTGTGGTGTGTCACAGTGTGTCACATAGCATACTGTTTTGTCCACACAACTTTGCTTGCAAAAGTTCATTACAATGAGTCATTGGTCTGATTGGAAGCCTCTGGCTTCTGCTATACTATCAATCCTGGATCCTCACTCAGACTCCTCTCAGATATCCTGTTGTCACCATCTGTCATAAAGGTCCTGCAGTTTGGATCTGCAGGATCAGCCTTTTCATGCACTCCAGAAGTTCATAGATGGGGCAGATGTTGGGGTAGTCCAATGCAAAGCCCTGGATCTTGGCCCGGGTGGTAGCTGAGTTGATTAGCCTGCTGACTGTTCGTGCACACACAACCAGGGCAAGCACTTCCCAGCTAGCTTACCCAATTCACAGCTGGCAAGGAGAAGGGACAGCTTTCCTGTTCTCATGAGCCCATAGCCAGCTGTCCTGCCTGCCACAGGTAGCAAGGGATAAGTGGAGAGGGCATGGAGGGCATCTCTCTCATGCCCATGCCAACTCATGGTGGAGTGAATGGTAGGACCAGCTCTCCAGTGTTCATGCCCTCAGAGCTGGGTCATCTATGCTCCTGCCATCAAAGCCAGCTCTACTTTGCTGCCCAAGAAAGGTGCAGGGCCTGGTCTCCTCAGTGATGCAAGCAGCAAAGGGTGGAACCAGCTCTCCAGAGTACAGCAGCCAGTGAGGAGGGAGGCCAACTCTGTACCGCCCTTGGACATCAACATGGTCCAGGGTTGCAGCCCAGACCTTGGATGTACCATCATCTTTAGTAGTAATATAAGCCATGGATATTGACACAGACCTCTGCTGCTGCTGGCCACAGACCCAGACATGGTCCTCAGTGAAAGCACAGGCTGGGACTTCACCATGGCCTCAGGAGGCAGGGCAGGGTACCCCAACAGGCTGTTCCTTTCCGTCCTTCCATCTCCAGTTCCATCTCTCTTCATGATGCTTAAACTGTTCTGCTTCTCTCTCTTCCATCTGTCTACCATCTACCACACACCTGCATATCCTGATGGCTCCTGCTGTGGGCAGGTCACATGGCTGGCAGGCCTTGGAGTGTCCTCTGCCTGCCTGAGACAATGAGAGGGTGTCTTCAGCTCACCCATGCCATGTGGCCTGGGGGCAGGCTGTGGACTTCTGAGGGTCTTCCCCAGTCTGAGTCATCTGGCATGGCTACAGATGGGCCTACTTTTAAGTTCTAATATGGTTGCTTAGTTTTCTTTCTGTAAGGATGTTTCTGGAAAGTATATGGTGAAGGTTATAGAAGGTTGTCCCACATGTGAGAATGCTCTGAACAACCAGGGACAAAAGAGGAGAGAGCAGATGTCTGTCTGAGAGCCAGAGGGGCAAGAATCGGGTGTCTATGGTGTGACTTTGAGGTTGACTTTGATGAAAGGCAGATGACAAAAGGCTGGTAAAGTGTGTCCTGCTGAGGCCTCCGTATCTTTATCATCACATAGAGACATGGCTTTCTATGCTGATGCCTCCACTAGAGAGAGGTCTGTAGAGACCCTGAGGAAGCAGTGGATGCTGAGGGGAGGGAAAGGCTCAGAGATGGATTACATCACAGTGTGAGGAAGATTTTAGGTTAAAAGCAATGCCTCATCATAGGTGCTCATCTTAGGAAGCAGAGAGGTCAGGGTAAGAAAGTGATGGATAAGGTGGAAACGCTGAAAAGTGTGAACATGCCAATAAGTGTGAACACGCCAATAAGTGTGAACTCTCTGAATTGGAGATGCTGCTGCAGTGTCCAGGTGAGAATTCAGAGCAGAGGGAGGGAAGACACGATGGAACTTGAGATACTTGAGTCATTGGGATGATCCAAAGACCTCCAGCCGGGCTCTTGTCTTAATGTTCAATCACTTCCTATAGTTCTGGCCTGGAGACCAGGCTCAGAGAACAGTACAGAACCCAACCATAGCACCAGTCAGATTACCCATACTGCACTCTCATCCTTTAGGGCCCAGCTTTGTTCATTCCCCCAGGAAGTTCTCAGTTGTCTCAGGATCCAGTCATACCTGCTTCCCTCAGCTGTAACCTTTGGTAGGGTGACCACCTCTCGTTCTTTGATTGCTGACAGCTGTCCATCTATATTGGCCTGTGAGCTCACTGTGAGAGCCACATCCTCTCCAGCTGTGTGGCACCGTCACTGAACTCATCCTTATCTGTTGACTGGTGTGATGGGTGTGAGACGGCAGGAGGAAGAGGGTGAGGGAGTCGTAAGAAGCTCTTGTTCTCAGGGTCGATGCTGGTTTGAGTTCTTACTAAGTCTTCCAGGGACTTTGTAAGTTAGTGTTGGTAGAGCATCAAGATTAAGGTTCGAGGTGTCCTTAGAAAATCATAAATTCACACTCAGAGAATTCGCTGATGCATCAATGGGACATGAGAGGTGAGTAAGGGGCAGGGAGGGGTCAGCAGATAGACGCAACTGGAATATTGCTCTGAAGGCACTGTAGTGTCCTGTGGGTGGGTGGAAAGCCTGTGGCTCAAGGGAGATGAGGAGGAGGGTAGACCATTGCACAGGAGGGAAGAATTTGATTCCACAAAGATGAGTGAACAAAGGTGGTATGAAATAGTTTCTGTATATTAGCATCTCTTCTGATGCCCTCAGAACACAGTTCAGGGCAGATGCTGTAAAACATCAAATGGAGTAACTGAAGGGGTGGGTGGGGCAGCCATGAGCAGGAGTAGCCAGTGCTGTCAAGTGAGGCAAGTCAGAGGGCATTAAGCAGGTAGAGAGGAAGAGTGTAGTAGACACTCGGCAGCCAGTCAGACAGGAGCAGGAGGGCAAGGCACCAGAAGGAAAGGAAGCACGTGTTGAGCACGGACTCATGCCTGTTAGAGGCTAGAATCTGCCAGTCGTCTGATGTTGAGGAATCTAACAACAATCCCCAAAGATGCAAACAGAAAGATCAAAGCAGCCGATGTTCTAGTCGTTTAACAGTTTGGCTTGTTAAGCTGATAGATAAAATAATGTGACCATCTTACATGTCATTGGTAGGCAGAGTGCCACTGATTTGTGACATAATTACAGTCATTCTGATGGCTTGACTGCAGGTATATCTAAATTACTGAAATGATGTAACTTTGGGGATGTAAAGAGCCACCAGTATGTTGAAACAGTGTTGAAATAATGGCGTTTATTTATAGCCCATGCGTTCACACTCGCGTCAACAGTATACCACAGGGTTTCTCTCCATTATTACAAACTGAACAATGCCTTCTCGTCTGTGGAAATAAAAACGGGGCTCTTTCAACTCACCTGGGTAAAGAGGTAAAGAAAGACTAGTTAAGAGACTTAATGAACTTTGTTCACAATAGGGGGAAAAAAAAACCACCCAGAAACCTGTGTACCCACTTCATACTCTCATACCAAAATCTGAATAAATGCTTAAATGCAGGAGGTGAGACTTGACCTTTAAAAGATTATGAAAATGTCTGTATGATTTTGTAAGGGAAGGACATCTCATTAGTGTGTGTGTGTATGTGTGTGTGTGTGTAGGTATGAACATTCCATGTCTTATGGGAGGAGGTCAGAGGACCGCTTGAGAGACTCAGTCTCTTTCTCTGCTGTATGGGTCCCATGAATTATACTCACGTCATCAGGCTTGGCAACAGCACCTTTACCCACTGAGCATCTTCAGCAAGGGCCAAAAGCATTCCTCCCAAAGACATTTGCAGTTAAGCTTGACGACGTTACGTTCAAGAACATCTCATTAGTGGTAGCACTATGAAGAGAAGGACAGACAGACACCAAGAGCCATCTAGGGCTCGTTTCTAGAACATGATGGGTAAGATAGAAACAAGATGCTCACCCCATGGAGGGGGCTGGATCCAGCAGGAACAGGGCCCTGGAGTTGCAGGTCACTGACCACCAGGAATGGGATCAGATCCTCCCTGTCCAGGTGCTGCAGTTCACATCTACTTCCAATTTCTGGAGGGAAAAGAGTGATAGAAGCCAACAGTTCCATTCCCGCCGGGAACACAGACAGCAGACTGAGGTCCTGGTGCCGGTGCATTGTCTTCCTGAAGCTTCCGTTTCCCATGTTTAAAATGGAAAGCTGTTTGCTTTGTCTTGCCTGCTCTGGAGACCTGACTGCAGACCTCCTTGGCTGCCTGGGCTGAGCTCTAAACTAGGGTAGGACAAGAAAGGAGAGGGTGCAGGAAAGGGATGCTGACAGAGAGAGAAAGGGAGAGAGCCAGTGCAACTGGAGCCCTGTGCAGAATGACCCCGGTGCCCAGAAGGGTTGCCTAACAGATGTAAGAAGACTCATGCATTGCTGATCTGAATGTCGGCTAGGGCTTCAGTATGCATACCAAACCAGCTCCCAGCTCTGTGAGACAGGACAGGGAAATTATATTTGCAGAATATTCATTTCCCCATAGCCCCTGAACTTCACAGAAATAGGTTCATCCTGTCTTGACTTCAGAACCTTTGTGCCCTAGGAGAAAAAGAACAGAAAAATGGCCAGAATCATCTTATGTCTTATACCACACAAACATTAAAATGTGTACTACACCGATGCATAATTACTAAGAAGAAGCTCCTGCACTTATTGAATTAAAAGAGATCCATCTAAAAATAAGTTTATTTTAATTAGTGTTAATTTCACATCTAAAAGTCTTTGTGGAGAAACAGTTTGGCTATTGTTTTTCTCCCACCAACTGGGAAGCTTGAAAATAGTTAATGCAGAAAGGAGATTAATTTGATAGCCTGTTTCTCCTACCTATTCTGGAATTTAGTGATCTCAGAAAGATACACAAACACTTTCGCTCGCTTGAAAAGTAAGCTTCAGTTTTTAATTTCTGATACTAGCTACACATGGACTATCAATTGATTATGCATTCTTGCTTAACCAGGGTGTCACAGACATATTTAAATGGTGTTAAGAGCTAAATCTAAATAATCTAAATTGGATTAAAAGAGTGTTTGTTTTCAGGTTTATTCTTTCTGTTAGCAGCAAAGTAACAAAACATAGCAAGCAATGTCAAAGTTTCGGGGATTTTTTCCCCTGATAAACTCCAAATAAATTTGAATTTTCTCAGTGGAGAAATGTAAAGAAAATATTATGTTTCCCTGAGCAGATCAGCTTTGTCCTAAAATTCAAGATTTGAGGAAGGGGCTGGAGAGATGGCTAAGCAGTTAAGGGCACCGACTGCTCTTCCAGAGGTCCTGAGTTCATTTCCCAGCAATCACATGGTGGCTCACAACCATCTATAATGGGATTTGATGCCCTCTTTTGGTGTGTCTGAAGACAGTGATGGTGTACTCATATCTATAAAAGAAAATAAATAAATCTTTTAAAAAGTTGTTAAAAAGGGAAGGAAAAGGAAATTGAGCAATGCCTGCTTGCAGCTGATGACCTATGGAAAGTTCTTGAATGGCGAACGTTCATCATGTTGCCCAAATAATGATGATCTCAAAGTTGGAGTGTCAGGTGAGTTGCTAAGGACGTGTTACGGTGGATGCTCTTGTGAAGCCAAGTGGTTGCTATGGTGTCCGCACATTCTAGACAAACGTCAATTACCCGAAGAGCCTAGAAACTCTCCCTGGCCTCTCTCCACATGCAGCCTATGATACCTGCATTCTTTTAGCCATGGATTGCCCGAGAAATACTTTGGAATCATTTGCATTTGTTTATTATACTGACTCAGTTCCTGCTAACTGCTGGGGTAGAAAAAAAGAGTTTCCACACAGTCAGCTGGAACTATTCATGCTGTGTTTGATAGGCAGCTATGGTTTCAAAGGTCAGCATCAGGACAGGTTCTGTGGTCCTTTAGCCCACTCTGTCCCATGCTTGATGGTCAAATCCCTTACCTTCCCTCAGTTACTTCCCCAGGGAATGGAACTTTTGCTCAGTTTTTTTTTGCAGATTGATCATTTGCTTTGTTTACAGGAGTGCTAGAGAATACAAGCTTCACGAACTTTCCATTTGTGGTTGCGTATGTTTTCCCCATGTTAACCCTGGAGGCTTTGAGCCCCGAGTGGTTCTGACAACCATGAGAAAAGGATCCATGGAAAATGGCTTGAGACAACTCGGGCAGCTGAGGACATCTGAGCAGAAGTGACCAGCCTGAGTTAGGCAAGCCATTAGGGAGGAAAAAGTCCCCACAGGGCCTGGGCAGGGGGCGGGGAGGGGCATAGTCTTTTTAGATTGAAAACTAAAGATTACCTGTAACTGCAAATATAAACCAGCTCTGTGCAGGCACAGAGGACATTCTGGAAGAATACAAGAGGCAATGTTTCATCTGAGTAATAGGTGTGGAGGGGTTGGGGTCAGTAGAAAGATAGGCAGTTTCTACTTAACTCCTTTCCAAGTGCTTGGTTCCTTTAAAAGATAAACATACAATTTTATAATTCCTAAATCCTGGTGCACCAAGAGATAGGATGTATCCAGTGTGTCTGTATCTTGATTTCTTCTGAGAGAAACTTACAGAAAGCTTTGGAGTCCTGGGTAGAAAAGACCTACCCAGCTCCTTCCTGCTAATTTTGCATGTGAGTTGACTTTTGTTGGGTCACAGTACCATAGCAATGTTTCAATGATGTCTTTCCTGGACATAGAGATGGGAACCAGGTCTCCCTGAGACTTTTCTTTGGGAAGTTCCGGAACCTTCCCAAACAGCATCTCTAGGTGTGGAGGAAGTTTCCCAATATACAGGCTTACAGGGGACATTTCACATTCAAACAATGACACAGAGAGAGGACGATATATGTCTGAAGCGGCATTGCATTGTAGAATTAGCCCATTACATTCATATGCTTCCTATAGCTTCAGGAAGCTAGGTATGTGGGCATCTCAATCGCCAAGGCAAAACACAGAGGCTGGTCTTCTCTGTGCTTCAGAAGCCTCGTTACCAACCTCCTTAATGCACCAGACACAGAGCCTTTGCTGCCGGCTATGTACTAATGTCTTACATGTCTGTGTCCAAGTCGTTTTCATGATCATGTGCTTTCCAAGATTTCTACAGGGTGTATAAAAAAACTATTAGCAACAAACGTTTTAATTTTAGTTATGTGCTTGGCAGAGTAGAGAACAGATCCTGCCAGACATCTACATATATGCTTCCCCCCCCCAACCCCGGCAGCGAGAGGAGGAAAATGACTCTAGCAAATTCCACTACTGTTTAAAGTAGCCAGCTCAGATAAGCCAAGATTCTACCTCAACACTTTGCCTTTTTGTGAAATGGGTCAATGGAGTGTCCTACTGAACCCCTGTCTATTGTTTGTGTGTGTGTGTGTATGTGTGTCATGTGTATATGTGTGTATGTGATATAGATATGTATATATGGGTGTGTGATTGTGGTATGTGTGTGTGTGAGTATGTGGTGTAGATATGTATTTATGGGTGTGTGATTGTGGGGTTTGTGTGTGTGTGTGTGCTCACACCTGGAGAACAAAAGCTGGTATTGGAGGCCATCTTTAGTCATTCCTCCACCTTAGTTTTTGAGAGAGGATCTCTTACTGCATCCAGAGGCTGCTGAGTTGGTTTGATTGACAGGTCAGAAAAGCTTCCGGGATCCTCCTGTCTCTGTTTCTCCACAGCTAGAATTATTGTATGTGCTGCATGACTGCTTTTATGTTGAGGATGGGAATGGAATGAGAGAGAGAGCCACCTCACCAGCCACAGGTCCTACTATGCTTTGAACACATTGGTGGCGACCAAATCAGCCAGTGTGATTAAAAATGCATTCTATCCAGTACAGAAGTCACTGTGTTTCTATAACATTTGTGGACATTTAAATTCAACTCCAGAGAGATAAAAATTCAGTTCCTCTGGCACCGGCTACATTTCAGGCTCTCAGTGGGCATGGGGGATGGTGACCTCAGCAAGGGGAGAGCAACCTGGATGGCCCCATGACAAGTCCTGTTGACAGCATTGGTCACCAACAGATGAGTGTGGCAGACAAGATTGTAATGTAAATGTTCTCATAGCAGTCACAAGGAAGGACAGTGGCATAGGCTTTTGTGCTGTCTCACAGCACAGCAGAGCTTTGTGCTTTTACAGTGGGGCACTGCTTACTGCTGCTGCTTTTCTAGGAAGCATGCACACAGTGGACTCTGTTCTAACCTGTTCAATGTCAATGTGTGTGTGCGTGTGTGTGTGGAGCTCGTGCGTGCACACAGGCATGTGCACATGTGTGTGCATGTATGCATTTATGTGTATGTATGTATATACATGTGTATGTGTGTGTGCATGTACATATGTGTGAATGCACTTGTGTGTGTACATGTGTGTATGTGTGTGTACACGTGGGTGTGTATGTGCACATGTGTGTCACCCAAGTATGCATGTGTGCATGTGCTCTTGCATGTGCATGTATGTGTTTCTGTGTGTGTTGCATGTGTACATGTATATGTGTGCTGTTCTGGGTGAGTTTAATCCATGGCCTTTGGCCAATGTTCAAGAAAAGTGATTTAAAGAGAAAACTTTTAGTGTCTGCTTTTTTCTCCCTTTGAATTCCTAATGCTGGGCTAGATTATCATGATAGTTTAAATATGTGCCACATTAGCTTCAGAAGTTCCAAGAGTTCTGCAAGAAAGAACTCTCCCTGTAGGTGCCTGAGTGCTATTAATACTCTCCTATAATCTCGTTTTCTTATAATACAAAAGTTTCAAAACTAAGTGAAAGACACAATACAAATCATTACCTTATACTCTCTATAAAAATGTGCCCAAAATAGATCAAATGCCTAAAAGTAAGAGCTTAAATGACAAAAGCTCCTAGAAGAAAGGGTACGCACATCTTTTCAAAACCTTATATTAAGTAATGATTATTAGCTAAAGCAATGAAAGCAAAACTCACAGAAGAAAACAGCACAACAAAATGACTTCATAAAAACTTAGGTACTTGCATTTCAAAGGCCTCACCATTAGAGTAAACTAGTAATTCATAGGATGGAAGAAGATGGCCGAGAATTCATATGCCCAAGAGTAAAGGGAGACGTGGTCTGACTAGCAGCATCCTTAAGTAAGATATAAATAATAAATAAAACACATGAAAATGGGCTCAATTCTGCAGCCTTTAGGAAGGGCAAGCACAAAGTTTCATGAGATTCCCGTTCATGGCCAGTCAGAGTGACTGAAATAACCACAGAGAACAGATGTCGACAAGTGTGTGGTGACATCAAAGCCACAAGTGCTCTCAGTGGGGAAGAGTTTAGTCAGTTTTGTACTGCCCTCAACAGAACACTAGAGAGAAGCTGCCTAGTAAAAGGATTCTTGTTCTGGCTCATGGTTTCAGAGAGCTCAGCCAGGGACTTGGCTCCACATCTCTTGACATTTTGTAAGGAATATCACATGGAGAAAGGGGCTGTTTACTTCATGGTGGACAAGAGTGGAGGTTTGGAAAGGGTCTGAAGGACAATTATAACCTTCAAATGTGTGGTCATAGTCCCCTCATCCTGCCTTACTCTAGCTAGGTCCCACCTCCTGAAGTGGAGACCAAGCATTTGGTACTGATTCCTGTGGTGGACACAGTCAAAGCATAGCAACAAAAGCAGTTTGTAATTCCTCAAGAAGTTAAGCTGAGAGAGAAGAATGACCTAGTAATTCCAATGCTATAAATTCACACAAATCACAAGGTTTCATATCTGAGTGTTTTTTTTAATAGCATCATTAATCATTCAAATGTTGGAAACAACTCAAGGGTCCATCAGCCCACAAACAGGCAAAACGAACCATATCCACACACTATATTCAAATTATAGAAGACAAGTGTGCACTAACATGGATGGAGCCGGACACAGGCATCAAAAATTGTATTATTCATTTTTAAATGAGCAGTTATTTGTGAGCTAGACAATCTGATTATAAAACAGTAGCAACTTTGAAAGGTTCTGGTAGTTAGTATCTTTTAGTCAAAAGCGTGTGTTACATAATCTTTCAAGGACATTAAAGAGGAAAAAAAATAATAGCTTCAAATCACATAGAAGTTTTCACATGTCTTTGAACTTTCAGACAAATACAACTGCCCTGAGTCACTGAAGACTACGTAACACTTCTACAGTGTATTTGTCACTATTTTGAATTTGCATTTTAGTATCTCTAAAATACTGCTTTGCTCCAGAAGTGGAGGTACAGGCTGTGGAGCTGACATAACCATTGATTTCACTTCCTGGTCAGATTCAAATCAAATTTACACACACCCTTAAAGTATCTTTCAGAAAACAAACAGCAAAACAGAAAGAGCCTATGGGAGTTGCCACACCAAGGACTTGAGAGAAATTAGCTTGGGAGTGCAGAACTTCAGATGATCTGACAGGCTTCATTGAAGCTTCACACAGAGCTTTGTAGGAAGCACTACACCTTGGCTTCGAGACCAAATTTGCAGTGAAGACAGGATAGATTAAATTTCCATGTGCAGCCCTTGTTGAGGCCCCATGAGAGAACTATGCAGGAGTACGATTGTTGAGTCAAGCCATACTTGCTCTCTCTTAGCCTACAAACTTGATTCCAGGTTGGTATGAGGCTCTGCTCACTTTACACAGGACATTTCCAAGTTCTGATCTTCATAACTCAATCTCATAAGCATAGTCATGTGACACATGGCAGGAACTGAGGGAACAATAGCTCAGGGAGACCAGAGTGGACCAGCAGCTGGGAGCTGAGAAGATAGCTGCGATTTGACCATTGATATTTGACTGACTGCTTTCAAAGATACTGGGAGAGCATCTGGAGAAGTGGCTCACCAGTCGTGCATACAGGAGGGAGGTCTGATCTCAACTCCCATGTAAGAAGTCAGGCACGCTGTAAACTCCTGTAATTCTAGACCCAAGGAATCTGATACCCTTTTCTGGATCCTGTGCTTACACAGTTGAGTGTCTCAGTACATGTACAAAACACACACACACACACAACACACACCACACACACAGAAAAGACACAAAAACATGCACACACATGAAATGCACCTAGCTGTCCAGCACATGTATGCTTGTGTGCACACACACATGTACACATGCACAGAGAAATAGAGAGAAATAAATGGAAAATTTTTAATTAAAGAAAATATGTCTTCAGGGACTGGCATGATGGTTTGTTTAAAGTGCTTACCAAACAAGTACAAAGACCTAAGTCCAACTCCCAGGACCCACATAAAAACAGCCAGACACACTGGCATGCATTTGTAATTCCTGTGATAGAGGCAAGCAGATGACTGGGATAGGGAGGCCAACCAGCCTGGCTTACTTGGCTCATTCCAGTCCATGAGACCTTGCTTCAACAAACAAGGTAGGTAGTGCCTGAGGACCAACCAACACCCAGCATCATGCGCTGGCCTCCACATGCATATGTACACAGGCTCATGCTTACACATGCACAGTTTGCACACTTTCCACACCCCCAACTGAACGTTTGCTCCACACTGGTACTCAAGATTTCAGAGAGAGCATGCTAAAAAAAAAAAAAAAAAATGCTTATTTCTTTCCCAAAAACTGACTTGGAATTTCCAGCTATCACATCCCCATTTAATTGCTATGAAATATGATTGGCCATAGCTAGACGTCGTCAGTCTTCCTGCATGGGTAATTATGGAGCCCTACTTTGCCCATCTGCCATGTTTGAGGTTTTGCAAACAGATTTTTTTTAACAGCAGAACATATTAGAACTGCTGCAGTTTCTCAGTAGTTTGGCAACAGCAGTTCTCATGGCTTTAGTGTATGGGGGAGGGTGCCAACACCATTCTTATCTACCAGATGGTAAAACCGAGGCTTGAGGAGGTAGCTTGCCCGGCTATAGCTGGTGTCAGGGTAAGAGGCAGACCCAAGGGGTACTGGAAAGCCTCTGCTCTCATCTGCTTCCATATAATCCAAGACTGAACATATTTTTCTCTCACCATTGATGATATAGAATCAGCTTCTGTTTTGTAAAGCCAACACTTTATAGGCATTAAACACACTCCTCAGTCCTTCCTCCTGTTCTCTAGTGAGGGTTCTTGAGCCTCAGTTTCCTCATAGGTAAAATGAGAGATGATGAGACGGGACACTCATTTCTGCCTGATTGTTGTAAGGGATTGGTCAGGCACCTTGGGACACAGCCAGCACTTTTGAACGACAACTAGCATTAGAATAAAGCCCCTGGCACCTGAGCTCACACTACTCGAGAAATGGAGGTGAGCTGAGGGCACTCCAGAGGGCTGGTCACTAGGTTCCAGACAGGCACAGCGGGACCTGAATTTCACGTGGGCATAGGGCCTAGGATGTTCAGTCTGTGGCTCTGGGGACATTGAACCTTCTCTTTATCATTGCTACTCTGCTGCCTTCTGGAGTACAGTGGTTTCAGACTAATAGCTCATTTTCTTTCTTTGTGCTTGGGGCCTGTTGTTGAATTGGAGTTCATTTTCTGTTATCTTTCTTTTTATCTTTTGTTCTTAGTTTACTTCAAGTGTGTATGTGTGTGTAAGTGTGTGTTGGGTTGTGATTGTGTGTGTCTGGAGCGTGTCTGTGCGTGTCTGTGCGTGTCTATACATATCTCTATGTAGAATTTAAGTGCTTGAAACATCAGATACAGAGCTGGTGGTTAATGCAAAGAGTCATGGCTGGTCAGGGTCCTGAAAAAAAGACTGCCAAGTGTGCTCAGTCTTAAATAGGACAATTCTATTACTCTCACTGTGGTTCAGAGAACACAGGGAGAGAAGGAGCGAGGGAGGAAGGGAGAGGGGACAAAATGCAAGATCAAGTGATAGGGGCAATGTCAGCCCTGGCTAGGGAAGCTAATGGCAATCTAGAGGTGCTGAGAGGAATCTGTTCTCATGAAGATTCCATGGGTGGACTCCCCATGCTCCTGTGGGAATCTCTGCACCCATGCCCTTATGAGCACTGAAACCAGTGGGTCATAAACCAAAACAAAACCAAAACAGAAAGGATGATTGTTGTGTGTGTGTGTGGTGTGTGTGTGTGTGTGTGTGTGTTGGGGGTGGAGGTGTGTATTAGTTGCTTTTGTTGCTGTGATAAAACACCGTGATCGAGTATCTTATAGAAGGAAGAGTTTTCCTTCAATTGTGGTCCCAGGGGAATAAGAGTTGGGTTGTGGTGGGGAAGCCCGGCAGGCATGGTGTCCGGAGCAGGAAGCCGGGAGCTCATGGTGGTAAGGGGGAGCAGAGGGGTGAGCTGGAAATGGCTTAAGGCTTTCAGTCTCAAGGTGGGGCCCAATAATGGCTTCCCTCCAGAACGTCTCCACTTCCTGAACCTACCCAGAAGCAACACCTGCTGGGGACCTAGTGTGCAAATGCCTGGGACTGTGGCCGACATTTCGCATTCTAAGAAGTACAGGGGAGACAGAGGAGGATAAAAGAGGGCGGGATATGAATGTGATGAAATTCCATCACGTACATGTTTGAAACTGTCAAACGTCATCTCATGATAACCCTGGAAATAAACGAGGTATTTCAGGGGAAACAGTGCCAAGTGTCTGTGTGAGGACAGCTGAGTGTGTTAGAGTTAGTTCCAACCCAGTTCCCAGTGACGTCAGCTCATATGACGTCAGTCTACGGTGAGTGACGTCAGCTCATATGATAGTCAGTCCACTGATGTCAGGGAGGAGCGGGCAGAGGACCGTGGTGGCACACACTTTCATTCAATGCTTGAGAGACAGACAGGGCTCTGCGAGTTTGAGACAAGCCTGGTCTACATAGTGAGTTCTAGGCTAGCCAAGGCTACATAGTAAGACCCAGTCTCAATAAATGAATAAGTCAAATTTTTATAAATTCATGCTTATCTGGCTTGTGATTTCTACACGCTTGTGTTATGATTCACGACAACCAGCTATATCTCACAAACATTGTGACTGATTATAAAATCTGATATTCAACAAAGCTGGAGAATGAGACTTGTCTGCCATGCCCTATTCCCTTTTGTTGAAGAAGATTTTCTTTTGCTGTATAAAATAAAATTTAAAAAATTAATCAAGACACATATTTGCCACATGAAAGAAAATAGCGTTGGTATTTTAAAGTTTTTCCATTGTAGTTTCTCATTATTTTTTGCTTAACATTTTTAAAAACATACTTTATTTTATGTATAGCAATGTAATTTTCATATAAATAGTACTACGTCTTAGTTGGATTTTATTGCTGTGAAGAAGGCCATGACCAAAGCAACTCTTATAAAGGAGAACATTTAGTTGGGGCTGGGCTTACAGTTTCAGAGGTTTAGTCCATTATCATCATGGTCTGAAACATGGCTGCATCCAGGCAGACATGGTGCTGGAGAAGGAGCTAAGAGTTCTATATCTTGATCCAAAGGCAGCAGAAGGAACCATGTGTCATGCTGTGTGTAGCTTGAGCAAGGAGACCTCAAAACCCACCCCCACAGTGACATACTTCCCTAACAAGGGCACACCTACTACAACAAGGCACCACCTCCTGTGAGCTAAGCACTCAAACTCATCCATCTATGGGGTCATTCTTATTCAAACCACCACACACTGTTATTAGAACAATTTGATACAGTTCAAAACAGAACAAAATGGAAAACTGTCAGGTTTCTGGCCCCTCCCAGTTGTTTCTTTAACAGGAATTGCTGTGGCCGGTGTGATAAATATGTATTTAAAAGATGATCTACAGCTCATTAGCTATTTACGGAGCCCCTAAGCGGTTTGTGTTTTACTGGTTTAACTGAAGAGGTAATTACAAAAACTGTGAGTAGGATTCTAACTAACCTCTTCCCTGAGCATCCTACTGTCACATACATTTAAGGATGTAGCAACCTGGGCCATCATCTAAAGGGAAGTAGCACAAGTCCAGCAGACACCTGGGATGGCAGCCGCTTAGTGTTGATGGTGTAGAGACTGCTTAGGAGCTGAGGACATAGTTGAGTTGGAAGAGTGTTCACCTAGCATGCACAAAGCCCTGGGTTCAAACTGTTGGTAAAATCAGGAATAGTCCTGCTCCCCTGCAATCCCTGAGCTCAAGAAGTGGGGACAGGAATCATCCAGAGTTTAAGGTTTCCCATAGCTAGATAGTGAGTCTGGCCTGGGCTGTATGAGACTCTGACTCAGAAATAAAAGGGATGACTAAATGAATAGACTCTTTAGGAAGAAAACCAACCGAAAGGAATGCTGTTGCCCAAGGAGTGTGCACACATCAACATGGCCACCTTCTCTTTGAGAGGCCCAATGATATCTCCATGCATAAATTTCTAGAGCAGTTTAATTCTCTGTCAACAGCAGGAGAGTCGATGCTAACGTCTTCTTGTGTTTTTAACCTTTGCTGGCTGTCATGTGGCTCTCTTGAGACAGACCAGGAAGAGTTTTGAAGCCAGCTGGAGCTGCTAGGATCAAAGCCCATAACTCTAATCCCTTCCTGCTGCTTCCAAGCTGTGTAGCCCCTGACAAGTCCCACCTGTCTATGAACTCAATCCTTAAAACAAACAAACAAAAAAGTTGCCTCCCTCTAAGGATGGAAGGAGATGATGTCCATGCAGTATCAGGAATCATGCAGGTACTCAGGTGGGGCTGGCCTCTCAACTGCCTTCCATGCTATAGCAATGCAGCATGTGCTTAGTTGTTCTGAGTGCGCCCAGCAAGCCATTTGGCATGAGCTACCCATCCACTCAGCAAAACACTGAAAACCTATTCCCTGGCATCCTGGAAAACATAAAGGAAAGGAAGTAACAATCTACCCAAGGACTGGCCAGCCATGGCTCTGGGTTTCTCATCTTTGAGGGCGGGAGTTGAACTGAATAGTAGTTTTGTAGGCATCAGAGAGGATGCTGGGAAAGGAGGGAGAGGGAAGGAAGCAATGCCAGAGTCATGTTAGGCTTTGTGCTCAGAGATAGAAAAGCAATGAGCTAGGCTACAGAGGCAGCTCAGTGAGAAAAGCTGTTACCACACAAGAGTGGAGACCAGAGTTTGGATCCCCAACCCCATAGAGTCACTCAAATTCAATCCTAGTGCTCAGGAGGCCAAGGCAGGGGATCCCAGGATAAGCTGGCTATCAGACTGGTATCTGCCAGCTCTCAGGTTCAACTCAAGCTGACCCTTCCCAGCCAGTAGAGAAAAGTCTTGGAAACACCCAGTGTTGACTTCTGGCTTTTACACATGTGCATGAGCTTTCTATGCATATATGAACACATGTGAACACATGTACACATGTGTCACACACAGGCAAAAGAAGTGCATCCATAAGAAACTACTCTTTACATGAAATTTTCATGATTTAAGACAAAGGGAAGAAAATCTAAATTCACTTTTTATCTAGGGTTTTCATTGCTATGCACGACAGACACCATGACCAAGAACTCTTCTTATAAAGACACATTTAATTGGGGCTGGTTTACAGATTCAGAGATTCAGCCCGTTATCATCAAGGTGAAGCATGGCAGCATCCAGGCAGGGATGGTGCAGGAGAAGCTCAAAGTTCTATATCTTCATCTGAAGGCTGCTAGCAGAATACTGGCTTCCAGGTACCTAGGATGAGGGTCTTATAGCCCACACCACAGTAACACACCTCCTCCAACATACACCTTTTAATCATGCCATTCACCAGGTAGAGCATATAGAAACCAGTCACATTCTGCTCCCTTGTCCCCATAGGTTTGTCCAAACATATGAGTCTCTGAGGGCCATACCTAAACATAGCACAATAAAAAAAATACATTTAGTCCAACTTAAAGTCCCCATAGTCCTATAGCAGTCTCAACAGTGTTAAAAGTCCTAAGTTCAAAGTCTCTTCTGAGATTCATCCAATCACTTAAACTGTAATTCCCAAAGCAAGACAGGAAACCAACTGGGAAAACTCCAAGTTCTGCATCTCCATGGCTGATGTCAAAGCACTCTTCAGATCTCCAACTCTTTTTTCATCTTTGTTGACTGCAACAAACTTCTTTCTCCTGGGCTGGTTCACACCCTGTCAGCAGCTTTCCTCCCACAGCTATGGCACCTTGAAAATCTTGGGTCTCCAAGGCAACTTCAATGTTACAGCTTGTTTCCATGTCTGGGATCCACACATGATCTTCTGGGCTCCTCTGAAGGGCTGAGTCACTTCCCCAGCTCTGCCCTCTGTAGCACTGTGAGCTCAGGTTGATCCACCACTGCTGCTGCTGTTCTTGGTGATCAGCCCATGGTACTGGCATCTCCAATACACTGGGGTTTTCCTCTGTAACTAGCCTTGACCAATAGCCTCTCATAGGGCTCTTCATGGTGCCAAGCCTCAACTCCTTTGCATGACCCCTTCAGTCCTGGGCTGTAAACTACAACGAGGCTTCACCAATGGCCTTCCATGGCTCTCACAGTGGACAAGTCTCAGCTGCTCTGCATGACCCCTTCATCCCTTCAAAACAAGTACCACCTAGGTGACTCTGACACATTACTAAGTCCACTACAGCACAAGGTAAA